>CAUDMG010002233.1:680000-752500 GCA_958450375.1 Homarus gammarus
AGAGAGAGAGAGAGAGAGAGAGAGAGAGAGAGAGAGAGAGAGAGAGAGAGAGAGAGAGAGAACCTGCATTACTATATCTACTGAATACTGTTGCAGCAAAAGACGAAAGAGTAATAAAGAAGATGATATAACTGGTTGTAATTAAACTTAAGATGTGACATAAGAAGTAGAAAGAATTGTTTTCGTATGTTAAGGCAGGAAGGTGAATAGCGATGGAATGATTAACAAAATAGAATGAATTATATTTCAAAGGCTAAGGAGGAGAAATAGAATGGTCTAATAATGTATGACAAGAGTATACAAACAGTGAATGACAGAATGTATGACAAGACTATAAAGGCAGTGTATGACAAAGGGAAGTGACAAAATGTATGACAAGAGAGTATATGTAGTGTATGACAGAGGTAAGTGACAGAATGTATGACAAGAGAGTACATGTAGTGTATGACAGAGGTAAGTGACAATGTATGACAAGAGAGTACATGTAGTGTATGACAGAGGTAAGTGACAGAATGTATGACAAGAGAATACATGTAGTGTATGACAGAGGTAAGTGACAGAATGTATGACAAGAGAGTACATGTAGTGTATGACAGAGGTAAGTGACAGAATGTATGACAAGAGAGTACATGTAGTGTATGACAGAGGTAAGTGACAGAATGTATGACAAGAGAGCACATGAAGTGTATGACAGAGGTAAGTGACAGAATGTATGACAAGACTATACAGACAGTATATGATAGAAGAGGGTAAGAAAGGAATGGTAGAGAGAGTGTATAGCTACCTTGTATAAAAGCAACAAAAGTGTACACCCTTCACATCAATGACTGTTTCCTTTATATGTTTTAGTTTCGTTACCAGGAATAAATAACGCTGTGTGTGTGTGTGTGTGTAGACAGACATAGAGACATATATATATACATAGAGACACAGATATAGACAGACAGACAGACAAACAGACAGATACACACTGAGATCTCACCATAAATCCTCTCAGCTCACCTGGGAGGGAGAGAACATGTCTGGCCGTGTTATGTCCCGCACTCAACCGTAGTATAAGAATATTGGATTTGTTCAAGACACGTGAGTTTGTTTGTTATGTTTCAGATTCATCCATACGGTTGTGTAGGTGGATGAGGAAGGAAGGGGGTAAGTGATAGGAGGGAGAATAGAGAGGGAGGGCGAAGTGAAGGAATGGAGAAAAGGGGGTGGATGGTGGGAAGGGAGAAAAGGGGTGGATGGAGGGAGGAAATAAGAAAGGGGTAAATGAGGAAAGAGAGCAAACAGGGTGGAAGGAGGGAGGGAAAGAATAAGGAAGGGGGAAGTGAGGCAAGGGAGAAAAGAGGGTGGTTGGAGAGGGGAAAGGAAGGGAAAAGAAAAAGAGCGGTGGATGGATATGTGAATTGATGGAAGAATGGAAGGGTAGATAATTTGAGGGTTAGAGAGAGGAGATTAATATGAAAAACAGAGAGACAGACAGGGAGACAAACAGACAGAAAAGACAGACAGACAGAAAGAGAATCATATACCCAAAACCTCCCTGTAATGAACACTTCTCGTAAATCTGTGGTTCGTCAGTAAGGGCGGGTTACGTAAAACCAGATTAAACATTGATCCAGATTTTAGAAATTAGACAATTAAACTGTACTGTGCAGTTAATCAACATAGTTCAAGTAGCGGGGTAATTAGTGTGTGTGTGAGTGTGTGTGTGTGTGTGTGTGTGTGTGTGTGTGTGTGTGTGTGTGTGTGTGCGCGCGCGCATTTATTTGTAAGCCTATTTAGGATAAATTTTATTTTATCTTTCTTTCCGTATCTATCTATCTAGCTATCTTCAACCCCGCCACTTCCTCTATCAGTAGAATTATCCAGTTAGAAAATATTCTCTCTCTCTCTCTCTCTCTCTCTCTCTCTCTACACATCCCAGGTATCCACCATCAATGAACAGACAGTTAGAGAGAGAGATAGACAGACAAACAGACAGATTGATAGACAGTTCTAAGTTATAAATAAAAGCAGGCGGACAGACACATAGACAGACGGACACACAGACAGACAGACAGACAGACAGACAGACAGACATTTACAGAGTGAAGGTAATAACTCCTTTCATCATTAAGGCTGGTCACCGGATACTGCCAGTGATGGATCATGATAGAGGAACAGACAGACGAAGAGCCATTAAGATAAAGATGGTTATATAGACAGAGATAATACTAAAGAACGAGACTAATTGTGGAGAGGTGAATGGGGCAAGGTAATGCCAACCCACACCCCCTCCCCTTCCTCTCTACCATCCCCTTGACTCCCCAGCGCCCTTTACCTCCCCATCACCCCCTTCCTCCCCATCATCCCCTTCCTCCCACCACCTCCTCATCATCCCATTCCTCCCCACCACCCACTTCCAACCCACAACCCCTGCACTCCCCATTAAACCCTGCCTCCCCATCACCCCCTTCCTCCCCATCATCCCCTTCCTGCCCATCACCTCCTCATCATCCCATTCCTCCCCACCACCCACTTCCAACCCACAACCCCTGCACTCCCCATTAAACCCTGCCTCCCCATCACCCCCTTCCTCCCCATCATCCCCTTCCTGCCCATCACCTCCTCATCATCCCATTCCTCCCCACCACCCACTTCCAACCCACAACCCCTGCACTCCCCATCACCCCCTGCCTCCCCATCACCCCCTTCCTCCCCATCATCCCCTTCCTGCCCATCACCTCATTCCTCGCCAACATCCATCACTCCTAACTATCCCCCCCCCTCCACCCCCCCCCCACATCGACCCCAGCAGTATCGCCATTGACATATTATCAATCAGAAGAAAAATCCGTGGGCTGCCACAGGTATGTCACCAGTTTGGCGTTTGGATCCCGGTAAAATCACATGTACTACCAGTGAGGCACGACACAAGCATAACACCAATCATAACACGGAATCAGCGACGTCGTAGACATATTACCAACCATGAGATAGAACTGTAGTGACGTCATGACCATGGGACCAATCATGAGACAGATCCACGGTGACGTCACATGCGGCAACAATAACAAAGGCACAGATAATGACGCTCGGGACAAGGACATGGAGAGAATAATACTGAACAAGGAACACGATCGACCACACATGCCAGCTCAGACGTGATCATACATCCCTGCGGCTCAATAACATAGTTTGGGGAATAGCGTTTTGGCTGCCGATAGTGGCAGTCTCAGGGTACATTCTGCGCCATGTTTAGTGGACGTTGTCTCTCACTGTGTGCCCAACATTGTGGTTTGTGATGAATGATCTGTTCTTTTTACTCTGAAGGCTTTTGTTTTATTCATCTATAAGTACTTTTATTATTGTTATTATAATTATTATTATTATTATTATTATTTCAACGATAAATAAATCACACATTTAAGTTTCCGTAACTCCCAAAATAAAAAAAAAATAAATAAATAAAAAATTAAAAACGTGTGATTTCCTGGAGAAAAATTTCAAGCTAGGAGAGCCAAGGCCACTTTAGCGAGCGTGGCGTGTTAATACTGGTAACACTGTTAGGTAACGTTATTACCAGTGCTTTTGGTAGGAGAGCACCTTTCGCTTCCTCTCACTCGATTAAGATTGCTTTACTTCCTTTAATATTATTTAACAGGGTATATTATTAGTAGCAGTGCCGGTAATAGTAGTAGTAGTTGTTGTTGTTGGAGCTCCTTTTGTTCTTGTTATTAACATTTTCATTATTACTATTACTATTATTATTTCAACCGTTAGTGTTACTGTTTTCTATGTATGTATGCTACGACGTCTGAGCAGGTCAGCTGATAGAATAAACATTGGGACTTACAAATTATATTTGTTACTGTTCACATTTTTATCACTTACGAAATGCCACTGACTCACATCGTTTAGAATAAACTTTTACAACCTACAGTACCTGAGCAGGGTTAGTGGCGTCTGAGGTGCCCATCCGCTGTAACTTCTTCTAATGTGATAAATAACCAATTTAAAAAAAGATATGTACAGTACATAAGAGATATTTCGTAGAAATATCTTTTAATTCTATTATGTTTCACTACGACAAAAGACGTCAAGGAAAATCATTTAATATAATCGTGTAATGTAATCAATTCCAGGACTCTCGCAGGCCCTTAACAACACAATACTGTTACTATCATCTCCATTTGGTTAAGAGGCGTTTCATTCGGATGTTTATCTGCAGTATGATAATTTTACTATTGTTATCAATGACATAATTGTATACGGTAACAATTAAGACTGCCTGATTCACGTAGACCATTACACCAGAAGGGAGAGATTAACGGTCCCATACCATCGCCCTGCCACTTGGTAATTAGGACCCCCTCGTCCACTCACTAACCTAACCTAACCCATGGAGTTTACTTTTCCTTGCCATCTTTGGAAGAAGTACATCAATATATCACGAACGGTTAAAAGTCATTAGAACTTGGTCCTAACACACGTCACTAGGAACTAAGGAAGGTTTTACCATTTGACCCGCCATCACTCACACCTGCTTTGCGTCACATCTAAATGACATGGAAAATTACAGTTAATTGCCACTTCCCTCCCTCATTTCTCCCTGACACTTTCCTCTCACATCTCCTGAGACTGAGTGGTGACGGGTGAAAGACTGGGGGGGGGGGGGGGGTGAGCGATGAAAGACTGAAGGGAGAGCGATGAAAGACTGAGTGAGGGATGAAAGACTGAATGATGAGGGGGTGAAAGATGAGAGAAAAACCGACTCTCTCTCTCTCTCTCTCTCTCTCTCTCTCTCTCTCTCTCTCTCTCTCTCTCTCCTCCCGAGGTTTCACTATAAACAACAGATAAGACAAACTTGTTTTTCTCCTTGAAAAAACGATCAAACAAATGGAAACCGAGAATAATATATGTGGCCTTCACTTCTCCCTTTTCCTGTGTGTGTGTGTGTGTGTGTGTGTGTGTGTGTGTGTGTGTGTGTGTGTGTGTGGTGTGGCCTTCACTTCTCCCTTTTCCTGTGTGTGTGTGTGTGTGTGTGTGTGTGTGTGTGTGTGTGTGGTGTGGCCTTCACTTCTCCCTTTTCCTGTGTGTGTGTGTGTGTGTGTGTGTGTGTGGTGTGGCCTTCACTTCTCCCTTTTCCTGTGTGTGTGTGTGTGTGTGTGTGTGTGTGTGTGTGTGTGTGTGTGTGTGTGTGTGTGTGTGTGTGTGGCCTTCACTTCTCCCTTTTCCTGTGTGTGTGTATGTGTGTGTCTGTGTGTGTGTGTGTGTGTGTGTGTGTGTGTGTATGTGTGTGTGTGTGTGTATTTGCTTGTTTGCGTTTGTGTCCATGGGGTCATTACATTATTTTGATCTAATTTAATGAGCTCAACAAACTAATCAACCAACATACAACAGACCTTGATAGTTACACAAACGCTCTGTCCCAATCTGTTTAACAATCTCTATATTATCTTTATTTACAGGTGAGGTGAATAACGGGTAAACATCATTAAAACAGAATGGGAGGAAATGGTTGGTGAGGGAGAGAGAAAGTCGTGGAAGACAAGGGGAGAAAATGACAGGAAACGATCATGACAACAAGTAGAAATACCCACAGAGCATTTATAGATGGAGAGATACTGTAGGTACAATATTATACAGTACAGTGTCATAAGATAAACAGGACGTCGAGTTCAACCATAAATAACTCATAAAATTCGATAATTGTTTATATAATTTAGATATTATGTGTATTATCAAGTATCAATTAACCTAACATAATCTAACCTAACCTAACCTAACCTAATCTAATCTAACCTAACCTAACCTAACCTAAAATAACCTATCGATCTCTTTAAAGGTGTTAATTATTTTATTGGTATTGTTTATATCCTTGAGGTACAAAACGTTGGAGCTTAACTAAAATGCGTATATGTATATTATAACCAAAGCGGCCTCTTAGATGTAATGGTTATTTAAATTCGTACAAAGGCTCTACATACTGTCTTCTGTAGCTCATATACAAAAGCAGTGTCTGGTTCATGGCTATTCCTAATTTAAGTCTCGGTGGTGAAATATTGCAGTGTGCGCTGAAGACTTATCATAAAAAACGAGTAAATTTTGCTATGAGAGAAAACGATCGTGGAAGGTGACTGTGTCGCTGCTCTCTTCTGTGCCACTCCTACTGTACCGCTCCCACTGCACCTTCCCCTGTAACACCTTCATTGTAGTAGCATCTTCTGTACCGCCAGCACTGTACCGATCCTCATATATCACCCCTACAGTACTATCCTCTCTGTACCACCCCTACTGTACCGCCCCCCCCCCTATACTATCCTCTCTGTACCACCCCTACTGTACCGCCCCCCCCCCATACCATCTCCACTATACCACCAGTTCATATACGATCGAAATTAAAAAACAGTGGTCTCTGTTCTAGGTTAAGAATAACTAAAAGACTTAAATCCGTGAATACAAAGTGATACAGCGTCTTGTTAACACCTCCCTATCTCATTCCTGTATTTTAACTATTCTGTAGCAGTTGCTGTTCCTGTTACTTTGATAAGGAACTTGTTGCTATCGCTGCTGTATTTTTTTTAGGGGGGGGCGGGAGGAAGTGTTGTATGGTAATGAACTTTATAACTGGAAATTTCGACTTGTTAATTTTTTTATGAGTACAAGATTCTTATTAATCTCTCTCTCTCTCTCTCTCTCTCTTTCTCTCTCTCTCTCTCTCTCTCTCTCTCTCTCTCTCTCTCAACAATAAAGTCCTATTTGTTCCGCTAGCAGATATTATAGCCGTTGTTCATCCTAGTTGTTGTTCGTCACAGAGATAAAAAAAAATTGACGATAGCCTGGGGGCGTGGCTCATCCCTCCCCTCTAATTACACACAAAAATAACGAACACAAATAGCTATATGTCAACTGTAATCACCATACAATTTATTATCAATTTATAATTAATTGGTTTATGACATGCAACGTGTAGCTGTAGGGGATGTTATTTTTGTATGTGTTTAAGTATGTTGAAGTGCTCTCTCTCTCTCTCTCTCTCTCTCTCTCTCTCTCTCTCTCTCTCTCCCACCCCCTCCTACCCTCCCACACCTAATCGGATATTGTCAGGCAGACATCACCGGACATGCCTTGGTTCGGTTAAGCCTTAGAAAGCAATTTGATGTTTGAAATCAGAATGAAGGCAGATGAAAACAACATTGTGAAAGCTGTGAGGGGAAAGGTGTTGAATGAGGTGAAAGAAATGAAGGAAGTGCGATAGGGAGAGGAAATTAAGGAAGAGAAGTAAGGGAGAGATAGGGGATGGGGTGAAGGAATTGAAGGAAGTGCTATAGACAGAGGAAATATATGGAGGAAGGAAAGTGAGGGAAATGATAGAAGTGTAGTGAATGAGGTGAGAGAAATGAAGGAAGTGCGATAGGCAGAGGAAATGAAAGAAGGAAAATGAGGGAATTGATGGAAGTGAGAAAGATATAGTGGACGAGGTGAAGGAAATGAAGGAAGTAACGTAGAAGCAGCAGAAATTAAAGCATGTTGCTAGAGATAAAAAAAAGAATGAGAGGAGGCAAATTGAAAGAAAAAAAGAAGAAATGAAAGTATAGTAAAATTGAAGACGTGAAAATAACACACAAATGAAAGAAGTGAAGGAACCCGAGAAAACTTAATTGAAAAATAAGAGAATAAAATGTATAGAAAGATTGATTTGTGAAATACTGACAATTTTCATTACTTGAAGACCTTGGCTATGAGATATCTATAATTTCATATAAAAATAATAAAAAACGTGTCTGTCTGTCTGTCTGTCTGTGAGTGTGTTTGTCTGTCTGTCTGTCTGTTTATATAAGCTTTGGCTAGAGTTCCCTTAATTTGGCGAATATATAAATGAGTTGAGGGGTCAAGTTACAAACCCAAAATGGTCTTTTCTCCATTTATTGGTAAAACTATATTGGTTACACTCAATTAGTAGATGCACCGTAATTAACACTGGAGGCTGTGAGTGTTAGTTAAGGACGAGGGCCCAGCTTGACTGAGTTAGGTCACCCGTCCGATTTTCGTGAGACGCAAGTGATGGTGCCTGTGAGGGGAGGCTCTGAAGGGGAGGCTGGGCTGACCCTACATTCTCAAGGTCGGTTTACTGATAGAGTAATTTCCCCTCACGTGAACAGCACAAGGTACCTCACAGCTTATGGAAGATTACAATAGGGTGATTGTATTATATAAACTAAATGTATTAACCCAAATATATATAATTGTTATTGCCATGAGACAGGGGCTAATACATGTGTGTGTGTGTGTGTGTGTGTGTGTGTGTGTGTGTGTGTGTGTGTGTGTGTGCGTGCGTGCGTGTGTGTGTGTGTGTGTGTGTGTGTGTGTGTGCTAGTACCAAATATAATTAAAATACAACACAATTCGTTCAACACCGCGTTCATGACCCCCATACTCCTGCACATATAACACACCTGAGTTAATTAGATGAGACTCACGTATTAATGTATCCGAACACAGACCCATAACCGAACCCGAACCAAGACTCAGAACCGAACCCGAATTAAGACTCAGAACCGGACCCGAACCAAGACTCAGAACCGGATTCGAACCCAGACTCAGAATCGTATTGGTGATTAAGTTAATTTGATTATGATAAGATATATTAAGTTAAATTATGTTATTTTAGGGGTAGGTTAAGTTAGGTTAGGTGAAATTGGATTAGGTTAACTGAGTATAATTGGGTTAGCTTAGGTTAGGTTAGGTTAATAACATTAGGTCAGCTTGGGTTATGTAAAGAGAAGTTAGTTAGATGAGGCCAGCTTGAATTAGATTAAGATAGTCAGGTCAGGTTAGGTTAGGTTAGGTTATGTAAAGTGAAGTTAGTTAGACCAGGCCAGCTTGAGTTAGATTAAGATAGTCAGGTCAGGTTAGGTTAGGTTATGTAAAGTGAAATTAGTTAGACCAGGCCAGCTTGAGTTAGATTAAGATAGTCAGGTCAGGTTAGGTTAGGTTAACATGAATTATTTCCTGTAAAAAACAAACGATAAAGAAGACAGTGAGTGAGAGAGGGAAGACTCAGATAACATTTTTCACTCTAGTTCCTTAAGGCGTCATAAGTTCATAAAGTCCCAATCTCAAACTCATTTTCTCTGCCACCCTCACTCACTCAACCTCCCATTTTCCTTTTCACTTTTTAATGGTTCAGTTTCTTCTTCTTTTTCTGTTGATTTATGACCTGTGTAAATATGTCACAACTGACTGTATCATATAACAAATTTAATACACTATATTTTGATTGGATGTAAAACTGAACCACAATATCGTAATTAGACTTAGTTTAACTTAGCTTAACGACTCGGATTAGGTTTCTTTAGCACTGAGGCTCTTTTCAAACTGGACCCTGTAAGACTGGCCTAGGGTAGATTAGGGCCTATGAGGACAGTCGACTACACGGTAATCTCCCTGATATTAAGTTTGGTGTCTCTTGTATACGTAATTATTATCGTCTTTGTTTACATAATGTATAGCCCTATCCGTCAATTCAGTTTGCGTCGACCAATCACCTCGCGCGAAACTATATTTTCCTCTGGGGTTCCCATGGTAACGGTGACGTAAGAATTCCCTTGCACGAGTATTGGCTGATTCGGTCGCCACAAATTCTACGTCACTCCCTGCCATCACCATGGTGACTTTCGATGACGTCAATCCCACTCAATTCATATTAACTGATGTTGCTTGTAAGATCATGACGCCATTCTCGACCTTCGCTGTGATTGGCCGAGTCAAATTCATACAAGAAATATTCATACGTAACAGAAAATCTAATCCTAGAGAGTCAAATGGTTGTCATGAAGGGTTGAATTGTATTACATGGTGTCAAATTCCCTTCTCTTGCTCACTCTTAAGAGACAAGGGACCGCCCCTAAAGATTAACACCCAGCTTATTTCACCTCATTATGGAGCACACTAACAGTACCTGGGGGGGCTAGGTTAGGTTATGGTGAGTTAGATTAGGTTAGCTCAAGGGGTAAGTGGACGTATTTATAAAGACAGACACTTACCCGAGCCTCAGTAAGTGGTAGAGCTCAAGGAGTAAGTGGCTGTATTCATAAAGACAGACACTATCAATTATCTGTAACAGTAAGTGGTAGCGTTCAAGGGGTAAGTGGCTGTATTTATCAAGTCAGACACTTACCCGAGCCTCAGTAAGTGGTAGCGCTCTAAGGGTTAGTGGCCGTATTCACAAAAGTCACCTCTTTAATATGAGGGTAAAAACACTCACTCTTATTAGGGTCCTAAAAAATTATTTATTTTACTACAAGAGATCAAAGCTTCTATGAGACCGAGACCTGTTGACGACCGAGACCTGTTGACGACCGAGACCTGTTGGCGACCGAGACCTGTTGACGACCGAGACCTGTTGACGACCGAGACTTATGGCGACCGAGACCTGTTGACGACCGAGACCTGTTGACGACCGAGACCTGTTGGCGACCGAGAACTGTTGACGACCGAGACCTGTTGACGACCGAGAACTGTTGGCAACCGAAACCTGTTGGTGACCGAGACCTGTTTAATACCAAAGGCCTATTAGAGATCACAGACCAGTTAAACACCACAGACAGACCTGCTGGAAGCCAGAAAATATTGAACATCAAACACCTGTCACAGACCATTTTCAGACCAAGTCCTAATGAAAATGAACACCAGATAAGAGACCAGATCAGAGACCATCCGAACCCAGAGACCTATTAGAGACCGGATATACAAACAATAACAAAACCAAAAGAAAACAAAGACCAAAAGCAAACCAAAGTGAAATCAAATCCAGAAAGAGATCAACTCGAGACCAGAGTTCAGACCAGCCGGAGACCACTTACCCCCCCCCCCCCCCCAGCTGTGACCCCCAACCTGAACTTTGACTTCTCGACTATTTTTGGGAAGCTCTTCAGACATCAATGATCACAGTGTGTGGTGGGTGCTGCTGGTGATACAATATTCTCCACAGTTTTACCTGCCAGCTAAATTGAAGGTGTGTGTGTGTGTAATAATAATAATAATAATAATAATTAACGGTTTATTGAAAGAGCTTGGCAGCCAGAAGGCTGAAAATATACAGTTACATATTTGGGGAGTGGGTTACGAATTACAAATAATATACAAGTAACATAAGTGACACAAATAAGACATATAATAACTTAGATGGGGAAAAGCTCAAACTACAGTTCAATTCAACATAGTGACAGTGTTACAGTATTACAAGTGTGTGTGTGTGTGTGTGTGTGTGTGTGTGTGTGTGTGTGTGTGTGTGTGTGATAGAGATATGGGGGATGGAGGAGGGGAGATGAAGAAGAGAGAGAAAAGAAAGATAGAGAAAGGGGAGACTAATAAACAATCTGGACACACACACACACACACACACACACACACACACACACACACACACACACATACACAAAGATGCACAAACGATCAAACAGACAGATCGGCAGCCAAACAGACTAGAGTGTTTGGTTTCAACAGTTAGTGACACAATATGAGGAGTTTTACCTGCATGATAAATTGGATGTGTGTGTGTGTGTGTGTGTGTGTGTGTGTGTGTGTGTGTGTGTGTGTGTGTGTGTGTGTGTGTGTGTTAGGGCTTAGGGGAAGTGGATAAGGGAAACAAGATGGCTGAAGGCGGTTGGAGGGTTCAGTTGAGGATTAGAGAGAGGAGAAGGACGAGGGAGAGAGAACGAGTAACTAAAGAGAGTGAAAGAGTGGGAAGAGACGAAGACAGGGAGAGAGAATGAGAAGATTGGGAAAGAGGTGAAAGGGGAGTAGTGAGGGAGGGTGGAGAAGGAGGGTGGAGAAGGAGGAAGGTACAATGGATTGACAAGGGCTGGAGATGAGGGAGGAGAGAGAGAGAGAGAGAGAGAGAGAGAGAGAGAGAGAGAGAGAGAGAGAGGACACACACTTGTTTTAAAAATTAATGGGGAGGAAATTGAAAGGGAATAGGGCTTAAAAAAAATACCCATACAACGAGATAGGAAATTAATAGGAAAACTGGATGGAAATTAATATGGTAAAAATAGGAAAAACACAATTACGTAGGTGGAAATTGAACACAAGATTGATTTTGATGTTAATTAAACGAAATTTGAACACGTTTCATTTAGAAATTAGACAAATACAAACTGAACACTGGATTGGCTCACAATTTAATGGGATGAAACTGAACACAACTGATTTCGAAATCTGACCGATGGAAATTGGAAAACAAATATTTAAAATTACTTAAAGGAAACTTAATACGATTGACTAAATATTTAACAAATGGAAACTCAACAAATATGACTTAGAAATGAAATAGATAAAATAAGCAAAAAATGGCGAAATAGGTAAAATAAGCAGAAATAGGCTAGTAAATATAAACTAGTAGCAGATGTTGAACACCATCACCTCCAATTTGGCTATCTTACCCAAATAGCTCATTCAATTTAAGATAATCAGGGTCATTAACTCGGGGTTGTAAAATTGATCTAATCTCGCCCAGCAGAGTAGGGTGGGGGAGGCAGAGGAGGAGAGGGAGCTATCTGGTCACACCCCCTTCCCTCCCACCCCCCCCCTCCCTTCCTCAGAAAACGGGATGTAGGATATACTCAGTTTAATTTTAATATTATTTTTACATTTAGTTCCGATAACATTAATTCAATCCTATAATATTTTAATTAGAAGATCAAATTTAATTACTTCAGTTCATTTTTTTATTATTTTGTTTTTACATATCAGTTATTATTAATTCAAAACTGTTTTTTATGTATATTCTCAATTTAATTACTTTGATTACGTTGGTTTTTAATTTAATTCAGGTTTTATTGGGGTTTTTAATTTTTATTTACATTGTGTTTATAATTGTCTTAATTTTATTAATATTTTGAGGGTTGGTTACTGCTTTTTTTCAATTTTATTCTGATTATATTAGTTTTTTTTTATTCAGACTACACAAGTCCTTTTTTTTAGTGATTTAGATTACATTATCTAAGTTTACAAGATTATCTAGGTGAAGTAATAAAAACAGACTGAAATAGTGACAAAGGTTAAGTTAGGTTAAGTTAGGTTAATCCAGAGTTCATACCTGAATTATGGTTGCCAGAGTTTCTACACAATAATATTTACACATCGAGCAAACCAAATTACCAAACCACCCCATCTAACACTAACAACTATCATTACGTCATCACTTACACACACACACACACACATACACACACACACACCATGTACCGAGTCACAGTTTCACATTAAATTAAAAAAAAAAAAGTTACTAAGCGTTTCACGGACCTTTTATATGTGAAAATATGTCATTAATATTACACTGGGAACCTTTGCCTTTGGACGTAATTTTTTAAAGCATCGAGCGGAGGAATTAAAGAGCTGTGAGTGTGTAGAGCAGCGTCCGTTATACCGCTTGTTACTGTAGTGATCATCTGGGTATAACGACCTAACTTCTCCGTCTGCAATATTAGATAGATGGATAGATGGATGGATGGATGGATGGATGGATGGACGGACGGACGGACGGACGGATGGATGGATAGGTAGATAGATAGATAGATAGATTGATAGATAGATAGATAGATGGATGGATGGATGGATGGATGGATGGATGGATAGACAGACAGACAGACAGACAGACAGACAGACAGACAGACAGATAGATAGATAGATAGATAGATAGATATGAAGTGTGTCCCCCATGGCAAAAAAATACCCCTCCGTCTTTGACCTGCCAGAGAATATCGTGAAGGTATCAATACAAATGTCAGATGACCTTTAAAAACTCTTATCTCAATTAATCCAGACTTAACCAACACTGACACCTGTTCGGGTACATACAACACCTCGTACAGTACATGTCTAGTACTTGTCAACGACCTAACCGACCGACCCGACCGATACAACCGATCCGACCGAACCGACTAATACCAAAGAGGTTAAAAATTAAAAAAGACGTATTGGATCCTTGAACGATATATGTGATTAAACTTGAATATATATTTTTTTCCCCAATGATACAAAAAATAAAATAAAAAATCTACGTCAGAAGGAATAAATTAGATTCCGTTCATAATTTTCCTCTCCTTTGAATCGCCAGAAATAAATTAATTAGTTTTACGAACATAGAATCAATGAAAAAAAAATGTGTTGGTGAATTTACGAAAGAAAAAGATATATTTATTTTCTTTGATTAAATGTAAGTTTATAATATTTAACACAGGGATAACACCACAATATAATACTGAAATAACACACACACTTACCTTTGAAAATAACATATAATTATTATCATACAATTCCATAATATATAAATAACAAAATAAACAATAATAACACCACAATGTAATCCTGAAATAATACAACACTTACCTTTGAAAATAACATCAATAATTATCATACACTTCCATAATCCATGAGTAACCAATTAAAAAATAACACCACTTGTCTCATAATAAGAAAATAGACCATAGTACAAATCACAACATGAAGAAGTACGTACCTTAATTCGTTGGTCATTGTGTCACATCTGTAAAGTAATAGAAGATAATAGCTGTTAATAGTCATACAATAATAGGTCAAAAAAATAGTAAAAATATTATATTACGTAATTACCGAACTGAAATCTTGAGGAAACAAATATATCCGTGGCTTAACATTACGGTCAGGATTCCTGGAAAATATACTCAACTAACAGGAAACAAGTAACTGATATCTCTCTCTCTCTCTCTCTCTCTCTCTCTCTCTCTCTCTCTCTCTCTCTCTCTCTCATCCTTTACCCTCCTTCTTGTTTCCTTGTATTCCTTCCTCTTCTTTTCAGCTCTTCTGATCTTCCTCCTGCCTCCCTCGATCAGTCTAACAGTCACCCCTCCTCCTTCCTTCCCTCTCTGGAACTCTCCCTCCCTCCACCAGCTACCCTTTCTCCCTCCATCGGTCACCCTTCCTCCTTCCTTTCTTCATTCCTTCCTTCTCTCCAACTCACCCCTCCTCCTTCTTCCACCTCTCTTCAATTCACCCTTCCTCCCTCCATTGGTTACCCCTCCTCCATCCTTCCTTCTCTCCAACTCACCCCTCCTCCTCCTCCTCCTCCTCCTCCCACCCTCTCTCCAATTCACCCTTCCTCCCTCCAACAGTCACCCCTCACCCCTCCTCCTGTCATTAGATTAACTAACATAATCTCCAAACTTTTCAACAGTGTTATGAAGTTCCTCCGTCGAGCAATTCACTAGAGGGTAAATTTGCATTCCCTTGCTTGTGGACAGTTGACCTTCCACAAATAGCAGTATAATTTTTTCGTCTAGATTATAGATATATTATAACTTTGCTAATGTCTTTTCTGTTGTAGATAAAAGCTATTTAATGTCTGTTTTCCCGTATCCACACTACAGGAAGTTAATTAATAGGTCTTTCCTTGTATCTAAACTACAGCTATAATGTTTCACTCAACACAATGTTTAAATGTATCAGCTATAATTTTACAGTCAACACATTGTTTACATGAATCAGCTGTTTATAAGTTTTACAGACACCCCCTCCTCAAAATATATCAAATAGCGTGAACGTAATTAAAATGCGAAAGGAAAACAAAATATTCATGTTATTCAGATAGATAAAAGTGGTGATATAATTTTACTGGACACATTACCAAAACCAAAACATATATTTAGTCATATTTCAACATACATGACATTGAAAATTGACACAGCATAACACATTTTAAACTAAAGGTTAAATTAAACATATTATACCACTTAAAAAATCAGATTCATGTCACTGTGCATAATGAACTAGCTGAGTTACCAGGGGCTTCATCTAACCCGGGTGAAGGGACGCGAGATAGAGCATAATTATCCCCAAGGTCACCCGCACTTCCCTACCAAATTTCAGCTCTGTCTTCAACACACACACACACACACACACACACACACACACACACAGTTTTTAATAGTCCTATTGACATCCTTTACTTAGAACTAATATACAAATAATTCTTGTACACTTCTTAAGGAAACTGGTTCCCTGTCACAACGTACTGATGGCCATGTGTAGTGGAAATAATTGCACCCTACTGGAAATATACCTTTGATGGCTTGTTTGTGATAGCCTTGGTCGAACTGTACCTGCATACTCCGGTTGCATTATTTTATACATGCACTGTCTATGTATACATTGTGTCGTTGTCGTGTTGTGTCGTTGTCGTGTTTTGTCGTTGTCGTATTGTGTCGTTGTCGTGTTGTGTCGTTGTCGTATTGAGTCGTTGTCGTATTGTGTCGTTGTCGTATTGAGTCGTTGTCGTATTGTGTCGTTGTCGTATTGTGTCGTTGTCGTGTTGTGTCGTTGTCGAGTTGTGTCGTTGTCGTGTTTTGTCGTTGTCGTGTTGTGTCGTTGTCGTGTTGTGTCGTTGTCGTGTTGTGTCGTTGTCGTGTTTTGTCGTTGTCGTGTTTTGTCGTTGTCGTGTTGTGTCGTTATCGTATTGTGTCGTTGTCGTGTTTTGTCGTTGTCGTGTTGTGTCGTTGTCGTGTTTTGTCGTTGTCGTATTGTGTCGTTGTCGTGTTTTGTCGTTGTCGTATTGTGTCGTTGTCGTGTTTTGTCGTTGTCGTGTTGTGTCGTTATCGTATTGTGTCGTTGTCGTGTTTTGTCGTTGTCGTGTTGTGTCGTTGTCGTGTTTTGTCGTTGTCGTATTGTGTCGTTGTCGTGTTGTGTCGTTGTCGTGTTGTGTCGTTATCGTATTGTGTCGTTGTCGTGTTGTGTCGTTGTCGTGTTGTGTCGTTATCGTATTGTGTCGTTGTCGTGTTTTGTCGTTGTCGTATTGTGTCGTTTCTATTGTAAATTCCTATGTCTATTTGATTTATATTACGTAATTTTCTGTAATCTTACGTTTTACAATACTGAATAAAATCATATACATATTTCCTTCTGAATCACGTCAACTTTAATGACATTTTAACGTATACGAAAACCAGCCTAAATAGTTATCTCGTGTAATGTGTTCTTACTACTCTTATCACTCAGGATGTTGATGTTATGTTTTAGGTACTTTTGACACACACACGCACACACACAAAAACACACACACACACACACACACACACACACACACACTCACTCTCTCTCTCTCTCTTTCCTACACCACAACCAGAGAAATGAGGAAGGGGGAAAGAAAGCTAAAGTAAGGAGGAGGGGATGGGAAACTAGGGGAGAATAGAGAAGAAACGAAAGATGGGAAGTGAGGGGTAAGGAAAAACAAGAAATATAGAGAAGGAGAGGAGGGGTGAGGGGAGAAGGAAAGCGGGAGAAAGAGAGGTAGAGAGAGAGGGGGGGGGAGAATGTGAGGAAGAAGGGAATATGGAGTGAAGATGAGAAGTGAGGGAGAAAAGGAGGTGAAGAAAGGAGGAAGAGGAGTGAGAGGAGAAGAGGAGTGAGAAGGGAAGAGAAGAAGAGGGGGGGGTGGAGAAGAGGAATGAGAGGGGAAGAGAAGAGGGAGTGGTGAGGTGATCTCGTGAGGGGAAATCCGTCAGTGATGTAATTTGTCGTAGCGATGACAGGAATGGGGGAGGCTTAACGTAGGTGAGGGAGGAGCCTGCCATCCTTTTCCCTTCTAGCCTCTCTCTTCACCCTTCCTCTCCCTTCTTCCCTCCTCTCCCTCTCTCTCCTTTCACCCTTCTCCCTTCCTTCACCATCTCTCCTCCTCTCCAATCATCTCCCTTCCTCTCCTTTCACCCTTCTCCCTTCCTCTCTCTTTCTCCCCCTTCTCTCCTCTTCTCCCTTTCCCTTCTTCTCCCTCCTTCCCTACTCTCCCTTCTTCTTTTCTCTCCCCCTTTCCCATCTACCCTTTCTCCATCCTTCCAATCTCTAAAGCTCCTTTCTCTCTCTCTCTCTCTCTCTCTCTCTCTCTCTCTCTCTCTCTCTCTCTCTCTCTGGCCATGCTTATCTACCTCTCCAAATCCCCCCTCCATTTTCCTCTCTTCACTTCATCTCTACCCTTCTTATTCCCTTCCTCTCCCTCTCCCCCTTCTTTCTCTACTTCCCTCCCTCTTTCTCTCCCAAGGTATAAGAGTTTGCCTCCACCTCCACCCAGGTGAACCACAAGACCAGAGCTGCGTCTCTCTCTCTCTCTCTCTCTCTCTCTCTCTCTCTCTCTCACTCTCTCTCTCTCACCTACTGTAGGTTAACGCTCGCCTTATCGACTCATGAGGCCCAACGCACAAATTTGACCCAAATAATGAAGAGATTGTCAGCGTGATGGCGGCCAGGGTACCTGAGAGAGAGAGAGAGAGAGAGAGAGAGAGAGAGAGAGAGAGAGAGAGAGAGAGAGAGAGAGAGAGAGAGAGAGAGAGAGAGTACGAGAGATGAATAGAGACAGAGATAAAAAAGAGAGGAACAGAGATAAGGAAAGAGAGATACAGAAATAAAAAGTCTGAGAGAGAGAGAGAGAGAGAGAGAGAGAGAGAGAGAGAGAGAGAGAGAGAGAGAGAGAGAGAGAGAGAGAGAGAGAGAGAGAGAGAGAGAGGGTAACTGGGTAATCTACATTTAAACGACAAAAACAAATCATAAAGATACCAAATTATTCAGGATTTTCCTTACTGAATATCAGTTCCTATTAATTACACTCCTGTTGGTAGTAAGCAAATGTTAAACACCGATGTGGTGAGATGTGTCACACTAGAAACTATTAACAGACACATAGAGAGTATTAAATCAAGTGAATGTTATGCTTTTACTGATGGTTCTGTGCAGACAAACACAGGTAGAACAGGCTGTGCAATTGTAATATATAAAGAAAAAGAGATGATAGTGTCAAACAAACAAAGGCTAAACAACTGGGCCAGCACAACACAAACTGAACTAACTGGAATCTACTTAGCCACAGACTACCTCAAAGAAAATGGAGGTGGGGTGATATTCTGTGACTCTCAAAGTGCTTTGAAATCAATGAACAGCCCGTCAGGTTCTATGTCTAAAGTTGCATGTGATATTAAAAGGAATGTGATAACTGCCAATGAGAACAACTTTCGTATCGAATTTGTGTGGATTCCGTCCCATGTTGGAATCAGGTATCATGACCGTGCTGATAGACTGGCCAATGAGGGGTGTAAGAAAGAAAATGTTGACCGTGACCTTGGTCTGTCCAATGCCGTAATTAAAAACATTCAAGTCAGAATCATGAACTCTGATCTAGAAGAAGTGAGAAATGCAGAGAGACCTGACAGTTGTAGCATTAGTAAATATGACAAATTTTGTAACAAGAGGTACCGGTATGGCCAGCATAAGGACAGAACCAGACAATGTGATGTAGTCGTGGCCAGAATTAGGCTAGGATACAGACACATCTGGCAAGTTAGTAACGCTGTACCCATACCGGAACACTCAGCATGTAAACTTTGTGATAAACCTTTAAAGCATACACTTGAACACTATATTATTGAATGTGACACTGTCAAAGACTTCAGGCCACCTGACTTACTGTATCTTGAACTATGTAATTACTTCATTGAATCAGGTGTGCTTGAGGACATTCTTGCTGTTTATCCCAAATTTGCTAGCCCACACTGATTAGTCTTCAACTAGAATATGACTCCAATGTATGTGATCCACTGACCCATATATGCTGCTGGTGAATGTGATGTATTTCCTTCTTTGTGTACGAACCTCTGTCCTGCGTGGCAGTGAACAGTGGCATTACCCACATGAATCTGACCTATATATAGTGTCAATGAATATGATGCATTCTTTGTGTACGAACCTCTGTCCTGTATGGCAGTGAAAAGTGACATTACCCACATGAATCTGACCGACGTATATGTATGTATGTGTGCGTGTGTGCATGTATATGTACGTGTACATGTATATGTGTATGTATATACGCATATGTATGTATATGTGTGTGTGTGTGTGTTTACATATATGTATATGTACTGTCAATGAATATGATGCAAATCTTTGTGTACGAACCTCTGTCCTGCATGGCAGTGAACAGTGACATTATCCATATGAATCTGACCTCTATACATTTATAGTTGTTAATGAATATGATGTATTTCTTTGTGTATGAACCTCTGTCCTGCGTGACAGTGAGAAGTGATACCACCCTCAGTGTCAAGACCTGACTGAATTACTCAGAATAGGCAAACTGTACTACAAGCTCTGCCAATAAATTTGTTAAACTAAAAAACTAAAACTTACTGAATATTTCGTGAAAATATTTATTATTTTCTGCAAATATTCTTCAATAAATAATATTTTTAATGAAGTCTCTTAACTCTTATGCTACGAGACACCTCTATTATTAATATTATTATTATTAATATTATTATTATTATTATTATTATTATTATTATTATTATTATTATTATTAGTAGTAGTAGTAGTAGTAGTAGTAGTAGTAATAGTAGTAGTAGTGGTAGTAGTATCATTAAGAAGCAACTTTGTTTTCTGAATTATACAACACTTTTTTATCACCTGAACGATGATAAATGCAATACTCTTCGCTACACAAAGAAAAAATTCTTTGATTATGAAAAAAATCTCCTCTTTTGATGTCAACGTCGGATGTTAGGAATTTCCACAAAATTATAATCAACCTTAGAGAATTTGTGTAAGATTGATGGAAAGGGGGGTCAAATGTGATGTGTGTGTGTGTGTGTGTGTGTGTGTGTGTGTGTGTGTCAGTATGTGAAAACATACATACATACATACATACATCCATCCATCACTAACATAGAGTCAACGAGTGTGACACAGTTTCAGTTTTTTATTAACAGAGGACAAGTTACCAACAATACCACTAAAAACTGTTGGCTTAAGTTCTCAGCCCGGATTTAGCGGCGGTGTACTGTGGGGTGTAACATTGTGGAGCCCTTGTATCCAGTTTGTGTGCTGGTGCTGTAACGGTAACGCATCCCCCCCCCCCTCTCTCTCTCTTATACTCTACCACTGTAATCCCGACCAACAGGAGACAAAACCTTTTCACCATTAAGTTGATACTCACTAATTTACTGCAGAAAAACTCGACCTTATCACCGGAGATAAGGATTTACCCCGATATTTATAATGAGTAATGTGATAACACCCTTCGTTAACCATAACTAATCTGGTAGTTAGTGGTAAAAATTCTTGATGTAATATTAATTCAGAAATAACAGTTCAAGTCCATACATATGCATGTGCTATTACAGGTAAAATTTCAGGTTTAGATACAGCTACAGCTACAAGTATTGCATAGATAGAGTTATCGGTACAGATAAAGTGGTTTGTTATTTGCTCTGATTTACATAAATCCGTTATTTACTCTCAGTGGTGACTACTTACTCACTAGTAGTAAGAGCTTGTGGTCATCTACTTTACTCAAGAGTTAATTACTTACTCTGAGTCATCTCTGCTCCTCTTCCTGGGGTTCGTGGCAGCTTCCTTGCCTCCTCGGTTCGTTTCCATTAGCCTGAAAGTGTCAGACCTGGTTCGCCTGTGGTTCCTGTTGTGGTTAGCGCCTCGGCTCGAAGAGGGACGGTACAGGATTCCCGCACCGCCCATCATCTCCACCGTACCGCCCAGGAGCAACGGTGGTGGTGAGCCTGGCGAAGAGACGAGACTGCCACTGTTCTTGGAGGAAGACCCAGGAGAGGGAATATAAAATTGGGATCCATGCCTCATCATGGACCCTAACCGATTGGGACTACTTGGGGATTTGTTCTTTTGGGAGTCCCTGTTCAAGAAGGACTTGGGAGAGGTGTTTGACTTTGGAGATAAGGACTTTGGGGATCCCTCGAAGGAGAATCTTGAGGCGCCGTTGGTTTGGCTCGTGTTACGGAAAGTCGGAGAGGAAGGACTTCGATGTAGCGGCAAATGGAGTGACTTTCTTTTCCCGGGGTCAGATGTTGGCGACTTCCCAGGGGAACAAGGTGGCGATTTCTTTGACGGCGATCGAATTCCGTGGAAGCTGAAGACCCGACTGAGCATCGTCAGTGCGGGGCTCCTGGGGCCAGAGCGACCCGAGCCTCCCGAGGGTGATTGTACAGGGTCGCTTTTGGCTGACTCAGAGCCACTGTCGGAGTACTGGTCAAAGCTGAGACGAGAGGAGGAGAAAGACCTTTGGACAGGGAGCCTCAAGTCCTGGGTGGGTCCTGCGGGTCCCTTGAACTTACGTCGCTCCTGGATGCTGTTCTTACGTAGCCTGACTTGTCCCTCGACGACTTCTTGTTTATCTGACTCGCCAGGTAGTTCCCCTTCTTCTTTCCTATCCTTTCCTTCCTCAATGTCCCTCACGTCAATCTCGTTCCAGCCTTCTCTTCTGTTCATTTCTGTTTCTTGATACTCTTTGCCTTGCTCATCTGGTTCATTTTCACTTCCATTCTTTTCTCCTTCCTTTGCCTCATCCATGTTTTCTTCTTCTGAGCTATCCTCTTCGTTTTGTGTATCTTCGTTCTCCATCCTGGTCTTTACTTCTTCGTTCCTTCCATCTTCGGTGTCAACCTGACATCGACCTGTCACCCCACAACACAATGTTCTCTTGGTGTTCTCTGGGTCTTCCGTCATAACTCTTGTATCTCTCACAACAACACAGATCTTTCAAGTCTCTCCAACGGGAAAAACACGACTACTGTTGTCTCTCCCTCTCTCTCCCTCTCTCTCTCTCTTGTATTTCCAAACTAGACTAAGGATGTTTAACTCTCACTAACACCACTGCCTTCTATCTCCTCCGTCTCTTTATGGACAAACAGGGGATATTGACGTCACTCCGGGGTTAAAAATCTCATGCCTCAGATAGTCTCTCACATGATCTTTTAAAAAATGAAAATAATGTCATTTACATCAGTTTTAATGTGTTCAGTGTTTTAATCCGCGTGTGGGGTTTATAGTACGGAATTAAGGATTTTAAATCACAATCTACCAATTTTTATCCATTGATTTCCTTATTTGTTTGTTTTTCTTACTACATCAGAAGTTAGTTATCCACTGCAAATTTTCACCATTACAATCCTTTAACTAAATTTCTTGAGTACATGTATATATCAATGTTCTCAAGTGCAGCTGTCTACGAGTACTAGCTTCTTTCAATTTATAAATAATCTCCATATTTGGACTCGTTGTAGTACGGAGTGTATACTGTATGTCAAGTTTAAAACCACATATTTCTTTCTCCACACAAGTATTGCTCCTTGTCTTGTCACGTAGATTATTATTTTAGTCAGTGAGTCCATCAGTAAGTACAAATTTCAGTATTCACGTACTTAAAACACGTATTTAAACAGTCATAAACTTAAATAAGTACTTATTTAAGTATAGACATATTTAGGTAGCCACTCACTAAGTAAATACGTATTTCGGCACGTAATTAAAGTAATCTCGTGCTTCATTAAGTAACTATAAACTTAAATGAGTGGAAATCAAGTAGATAATTAACGAACGAGTATCACTGGTAGATGCGCACGGTAGCAGCGACCTAGAAGAACTGACATGAGCACCAGTGTTCCCTAACTAAAGTAGTGTCACAATACAGCAGTACACGCGTCCCAACCCCCAATCTAGCAACACCTACCTATCTACTCTCCTAATCAACTCGTCGAGTCACACAAACATATACAGTAGATAAACATATACATGACTCGGTCTGATGAGGTAAAAGCATTTAATAAGTTATAGTGTTCAATGGTAAGTAATTAGGGTATGAAAAGCCTTCGAGTTTCAGTTAGGGGTTTAAAGCGTAGGAATCTGGAGACTTTCGGACGCCGCGCCGTGATGGCGGAGGAGCATGTGTGAGAGATAACGTTCCCTGGCAGGATACTTATCAATGACGGTTTCCTCTCCGGCAACAGACCCACAGTTGGACTAACTTACGGCTTCTCCAGCGCCAACACCAGCATCCTCATCATTACCTTTAACTCCATCATATTTTCACCATTATTACCCTCTGTACACAGGCAGCGTATTAATAGAACATCTACCGATCAAAAAGGGTGCGGAGTCCGAGAGGACAGCGATCGCCTCCTGTCCGAAGGGTTGCTGGTTCGATCCCTGAGCACTCTTCGTCCATCAAACTGTACCTAATTTTTCAGTTGGGAACTGAAGGCAGTCAAGTGTAGTACCGATCACGCTGCCTCCTTGCGTACCGAGGACTTAGTATAGTGTGTTGGTACACTGTCCCTTAAGGGCCTTAGGGACCCACTTTCAATATTTCACCTACATCATTATGTGTCAAGTGTGTGTAGGTGATAAGGGTTAACAGAGCTGTTGGTAATATAACAGCATTAAATATTACCGGGTGTACACCAAACGTCTTGACAAATTTACCAAATACTGAACAACATCTTTCCTCTGAACAAAATCACGGATGAACCATTTGTTTAACCCTTACTCTTGCATGTACAGTAACACACATTACTTAAAATTCTCGACAGGTAACACGTAACACATAGAGTTCTTGAAAAAGCCGGCCAGTGTAAGGCTTGCGTCAGCAAATGTGGTCAGGTTGACCCTTTTGTGTGGATGACCTTAAGACCTTCAGTCACTAGTTCTAAAAGAGTGACCACTGTCAGATGCCACCCGTCGACGGTACTCTGACGCCGCCCCTCCCGAGGCTCATCTCAAGCTGGTTACTCTTCTGTGAGCCTCCCCATTGCTAACGCGGCCGCCTTCGGGTATGTCCTGGTAGGCTCTGCCCACTTTGTGCCTTCAATCTTGCCATGTGCCCGGCTTACTGACTCATCGCCTGCTACAGCGTCGGATCTGGCCGCCCAAGTAGTTCCTCCTAAAGAGTCCGAGTACGTCTCCCCCAGCTGGCATGTGCACCTCCATCACCCTGTCCCCCGGTACACTCCTGACACGCATTACAAATAAACTAAAGTTATGTCCCACAATACTGGCAGTTTATTTGCCTCCTTTCACCCCCACCGTGCCCTTCCTCCCACACTTGACCAAATATCCCTCCCTTTCGTGACAGTCCTGGCACTTATTATGAGGGACCTACCATGCGTTGCCAGGTGAACTATACAGGTAATCTCAGGCACTCTCATGTAAGTCTAAGAAGGCAAGCCTGGACGCCGCTCCCGTGATGGCAGCTGCAATGCTTCTGGGCTTCACCTTACTCTACACAGGATGTTAGGGGGTACCCAAAAACCAGCCCTCGCGCTACGTGAAGCAAATCGGAAAAATCTGGAAACTAACATAAAAGACATTCCTCCTTGATTTTGTGCAGTTGTGAGGTGATATTTTGTAAATTAAGGTCAAAGGATGTCAATACTTTCTATTGGGGACTCATCTGCTTCCTTGAGGAACTGGAAGTGAAAATTATTGTTGTGGCGGCGTGGCTCAAGGACGAAAGTAAACATGATGTACAGTGAATGGAAGTTATATCACGCAAGATCATTAACTTCTGTTATTTCTGTGGGAGACACATAGTTGACTACAGTATAGTAAACATGTTAATACATCTACCGTATGTACAGTGACACTTAATACCGACTACATAACCACCAACACTGTATACCCGGTGTCATCTACGGATACCTCAGTGTGGTGTGTGTGTGTGTGTGTGTGTGTGTGTGTGTGTGTGTGTGCATCAAAAGTTTGAAACTTGGGAATTTTGTCTTACGTCAAGATATGAGACGATCTTTATCATTTTCCTTCCCCGATAAAAACTGCTCTGCGGAAATTTTTCTTCTGTGGCCTTTATAATAATGTTGTGATAAGATCCGTGAACCCTTATTAATATCATTAGTATCAACATTACTATTACTATTAGCATCAGGATTAATATTCGTACAAGTATTATGCAAAGTAACTTTATCATGGCCTCACTGACATGTGGAGTCTTATCTGTGTCAACATCCTCACGAGCCGTACATGGTCAAGTAGAGAGGCGCGTCGCTTACTCAAGTCTTATATAACTGCATCATGTGTACGATTAGATCAAAAGAAGTGATTCTCTTCTTCACTGTCTACTGTATAACCTTATTTAGGAACCACATAACCGTCTGAGAACGAGAGAGAGACACACACTGAGAAAGCAAATTAAATCAGGGAAAAGACGCATCATCTTATATACATCTTATAATAGACAGAGGGATTTTTATTTATGGCTTATACAGTCCCCAGAGAGAGGGAGATCACCAACCGAACAGGAGACGTGGTGGAACTAGTCAACCAGTCAGAGGCATGACAAGATTATGACGTCACATATAAACACTAACAAAGCTATCATCAGCTGGCCCTTGACCACAACAGCTGCCGGTAGTACTATTGATAATGTATCACTTTCGTGCACGCGCGTGTGTGTGTGTGTGTGTGTGTGTCACTCTCCCGAGAACAACCAAACATAGACACACACACAGATCCGCCTCAAACACTCTATATGGAAATATAAAGTCACTTCTTCAGTTTGGGCTTCATGAATTCACTATCACTATAAGGGTGTTGTGAGCTTACGGCATATCAAGTTTATCAGCGCTGTGAGCTCACAGCTTCCAAGTTTATTAATACTATGAGCTCACAACACAACATAGCAATTTTATGAGCGCTGTGAGCTCACAACACAGCAAGTTTATGAGTGCCTTGAGCTCTCAACACAGCAAGTTTATGAGTGCCTTGAACTCTCAACACAGCAAGTTTATGAGTGCCTTGAGCTCTCAACACAGCAAATTTGTGAGTGTTGTGAGCTCACAACAGAAAGTTTATCAGTGCTGTGAACTCACAACACAACAAGTTTATCAGTGTGGTAGCTCACAACACAACAAGTTTATCAGTGTGGTAACTCACAACACAGCAAGTTTATCAGTGTGGTAACTCACAACACAGCAAGTTTATCAGTGTGGTAACTCACAACACAGCAAGTTTATCAGTGTGGTAACTCACAACACAACAAGTTTATCAGTGTGGTAACTCACAACACAGCAAGTTTATCAGTGTGGTAACTCACAACACAACAAGTTTATCAGTGTGGTAACTCACAACACAGCAAGTTTATCAGTGTGGTAACTCACAACACAGCAAGTTTATGAGTGCCTTGAGCTCTCAACACAGCAAGTTTATGAGTGCCTTGAGCTCTCAACACAGCAAGTTTATGAGTGCCTTGAGCTCTCAACACAGCAAATTTGTGAGTGTTGTGAGCTCACAACAGAAAGTTTATCAGTGCTGTGAACTCACAACACAACAAGTTTATCAGTGTGGTAACTCACAACACAACAAGTTTATCAGTGTGGTAACTCACAACACAGCAAGTTTATCAGTGTGGTAACTCACAACACAGCAAGTTTATCAGTGTGGTAACTCACAACACAGCAAGTTTATCAGTGTGGTAACTCACAACACAACAAGTTTATCAGTGTGGTAACTCACAACACAGCAAGTTTATCAGTGTGGTAACTCACAACACAACAAGTTTATCAGTGTGGTAACTCACAACACAGCAAGTTTATCAGTGTGGTAACTCACAACACAGCAAGTTTATCAGTGTGGTAACTCACAACACAACAAGTTTATCAGTGTGGTAACTCACAACACAGCAAGTTTATCAGTGTGGTAACTCACAACACAACAAGTTTATCAGTGTGGTAACTCACAACACAACAAGTTTATCAGTGTGGTAACTCACAACACAACACGTTTATCAGTGTTGTGAATCCACGAATATTATTCTACTGTACAATATATTATTATTAATGTTATTACTGCATTACAGTATATTATATTATTATAATAGTACAGCAACTGTAATACTCCCCGGCTTTTCACCTCCCACCGACATATCATAGAAAACTCACCACCATCAGACGGGACACTGAAGTAAACTTTCATCGTCCCCTAATTTCATGTCGATCGAAGATAATTAGCGGCATAATTACTTTACTGGCTGGCTAGAGTCAGTTCGTAGAATCAGGGGAGTTTAATATCCTAAATGAGTCGCGCATCTGCCCTCGCCGTCCACCGTGGCGAAGGATTTAAAGTGATGATCAGGGAAATATTTTTTAATACACATCCAAAAAATTTAGTTTCACGAGTGTAGTTCCACTTTTTTTTTCTCTACAATTTGAAATAAGACAGGAATTTTTGTGCTATTTTTGAGGTGCTATATAATACGTGTTAACTTGTAATTGTCTTTCTTGCTGTTGTTGTTGTTATTATTATTGTAATTGTTGTTGTTTTTTGTTGGTGGTGGTGCTGTTGTTGTTGTTGTTGTTGTTGTTGTTGTTGTTGTTGTTGTTGTAATGTTAGTGGGCAGGTTTCAATATGTTAGAAAAAGCGACAGTAGGAATGAGAGACAATGAACGTAAAGTTGTAAACAGAACGAATAAACTTACAGAATAGACATAAATGAAGAAACGTGAGATAAAAAAAGAAAAAAACAGACAAATACAGACAGAGAGAGACAATCAAACAAGAAGAAACACAAAGAGAGTGACAGACACACACCAAAATAGACAGACATTACAGAGAGAGAGAGAGAGAGAGAGAGAGAGAGAGAGAGAGAGAGAGAGAGAGAGAGAGAGAGAGAAACTTAACAAGATAAACACAGTCTTGGACCTTCTCTCCCATGCACGACTTCTTAAGATAATTGACCCACCCGTGATCTTCCCTCAACTGCTGTGTGTGTATGTGTGTGTGTGTGTGTGTGTGTGTGTGTGTGTGTATGTGTGTGTGTGTGTGTGTGTGTCACTTAATCATACCTCCACCATCATCCTGTAGACCGCCTGAACATCACATCCATCCTCAGCTTCCGCTCTCTCTCTCTCTCTCTCTCTCTCTCTCTCTCTCTCTCTCTCTCAACCGAGGTAGTACATACACCAACCTTAAGCGCGTCATTCCTAAAAGGAGACGCCATGCAATGTTGATTGCTCGTGCTGGCGCCATCAAGACATTCAAACCATCATCCCAAGGTAATTTGTCCTCAAGCGCTTTATTCCTTTACTCAATGATCCATTATGTATACACCGTTAAAAACGAACCTAACCCAATCAAACCTAACCTAGCTAAACCAAACCTAACCTAACCTAACTATAGCCAAACCTAACCTAACTATAGCCAAACCTAACCTAACTATAGCCAAACCTAACCTAACCTAGCTAAACCAAACCTAACCTAACTATAGCCAAACCTAACCTAACCTAGCTAAACCAAACCTAACCTAACTATAGCCAAACCTAACCTAACCTAGCTAAACCTAACCTAACCTAACTATAGCCAAACCTAACCTAACCTAGCTAAACCAAACCTAACCTAACATGCCCATCTCCCTTTAGTCGTAACGTCTCTAAATATACTCAAATTCATATTAAATATAAATAAAAGCTAAGAAGATAAATTTTCTTATCTAATCATAAATATTAAGTGGTTCCTAACTTCCTATGTGACGATAGAATACGTATAGGTCTCAAATATATTTCCATAGGCCTATACAGTACAGTATATTTCGTGTATACAAGCTATTCTTAATATACAGGTAATATACAGGCAAAAGATAACATGAAGGCAACTTCCAACATACAGGCAACTTCTAACGTACAGGCAACGTCCAACATACAGACAACTTCTAACATACAGGCAACTCCTAACATACAGGCAACTCCTAACACAGAGGCAACTTCCAACATGCAGGCAACTATAGCCAAACCTAACCTAACTATAGCCAAACCTAACCTAACTATAGCCAAACCTAACCTAACCTAGCTAAACCAAACCTAACCTAACTATAGCCAAACCTAACCTAACCTAGCTAAACCAAACCTAACCTAACTATAGCCAAACCTAACCTAACCTAGCTAAACCTAACCTAACCTAACTATAGCCAAACCTAACCTAACCTAGCTAAACCAAACCTAACCTAACATGCCCATCTCCCTTTAGTCGTAACGTCTCTAAATATACTCAAATTCATATTAAATATAAATAAAAGCTAAGAAGATAAATTTTCTTATCTAATCATAAATATTAAGTGGTTCCTAACTTCCTATGTGACGATAGAATACGTATAGGTCTCAAATATATTTCCATAGGCCTATACAGTACAGTATATTTCGTGTATACAAGCTATTCTTAATATACAGGTAATATACAGGCAAAAGATAACATGAAGGCAACTTCCAACATACAGGCAACTTCTAACGTACAGGCAACGTCCAACATACAGACAACTTCTAACATACAGGCAACTCCTAACATACAGGCAACTCCTAACACAGAGGCAACTTCCAACATGCAGGCAACTTCCAACATACAGGCAACTTCTAACATAGAGGCAACTTCCAACATACAGACAACTTCCAACATACAGGCAACTCCTAACATACAGGCAACTCCTAACATACAGGCAACTCCTAACACAGAGGCAACTTCCAACATGCAGGCAACTTCCAACATACAGACAACTTCTAACATACAGACAACTTCCAACATACAGGCAACTCCTAACATACAGGCAACTTCTAACATACAGGCAACTCCTAACATACAGGCAACTCCTAACATACAGGCAACTCCTAACATACAGGCAACTCCTAACATACAGGCAACTTCTAACATACAGGCAACTTCCAACATACAGGCAACTTCTAACATACAGGCAACGTCCAACATACAGGCAACTTCCAACAAAGAGGCAACTTCTAACATACAGGCAACTCCTAACATACAGGCAACTTCTAACATACAGGCAACTCCTAACATACAGGCAACTCCTAACATACAGGCAACTCCTAATATACAGGCAACTTCTTACATACAGGCAACTTCCAACATACAGGCAACTCCTAACATACAGGCAACTTCTAACATACAGGCAACTCCTAACACAGAGGCAACTTCCAACATAGAGGCAACTTCCAACATACAGGCAACTCCTAACATACAGGCAACTCCTAACATACAGGCAACTCCTAACATACAGGCAACTTCCAACATACAGGCAACTTCCAACATACAGGCAACTTCTAACATACAGGCAACTTCCAACATACAGGCAACTCCTAACATACAGGCAACTTCCAACATACAGGCAACTTCTAACATACAGGCAACTCCTAACATACAGGCAACTTCTAACATACAGGCAACTCCTAACATACAGGCAACTCCTAACATACAGGCAACTCCTAATATACAGGCAACTTCTTACATACAGGCAACTTCCAACATACAGGCAACTCCTAACACAGAGGCAACTTCCAACATAGAGGCAACTTCCAACATACAGGCAACTCCTAACATACAGGCAACTCCTAACATACAGGCAACTCCTAACATACAGGCAACTCCTAACATACAGGCAACTTCCAACATACAGGCAACTTCCAACATACAGGCAACTTCTAACATACAGGCAACTTCCAACATACAGGCAACTCCTAACATACAGGCAACTCCTAACATACAGGCAACTTCTAACATACAGGCAACTTCCAACATAGAGGCAACTTCCAACATACAGGCAACTTCTAACATACAGGCAACTCCTAACACAGAGGCAACTTCCAACATACAGGCAACTTCTAACATACAGGCAACTCCTAACATACAGGCAACTCCTAATATCCTCCTCTCTCACAAGGTTCGGGAAGAAAGAGAAAAAGGAATTCTCTCTCTCTCTCTCTCTCTCTCTCTCTCTCTCTCTCTCTCCATATAGAGTAGAAAATAACAAACATTATACCATGAAAGATATGGACAGAAAGAGAGAAAATAAATGAGAAGACTAGAAACATAGAGAAAGATAAAAAAGAGAAAGAAAACGACAGAGAAAAAGAGATAGACAGAAAGAAAAGGTGGTTCACCCGGAGCACCCTTGACACCCGGAGCGTCACGGCAACACCCAGGCAACAATAAGGAAGGGACCCGTCAACCAGAATCCTCCCCCCTCCCCACCCCTCACCCCGGATGTCCCTACCCCGGCACGGAAACTGGGGGGGGGGGGGGGGGTGTTGAGGTGGGGTGGGTGGTAGGGGGGAAGTGGACACGAGGAGACGGGAGATTGATGGTGAATGTATAGGTGGGTGGAGGGGAGTTGATGTTGTGGAAGGTATTGATGACTGAAAAGATAAGAGGTGATGAATGAATGAATAAAGGGATAGAAGGAATTGATAACGACTGATAAGATAGGTGATAATAAATGAATGAACAGAGGGATAGAAGGAATTGATGATGAATGAAAAGATGTAAGGAATAGATGATGTGACAATAATATACATTAATCTATGCACTGTTTGTGTATCCTTCTGTACTCACTGTAACTGTACTTGTCTCTGTACCTGAATATCTACTTAAGCTTGTATTCGTATCTGTATCCGGACTCTATATAATCATACGGGTACCTTTATTTGCATATGTAACTGTACTCACATCTACGTACACCTGTACCTGTACTATATACCTCAATATTTACTTGTACTGTTATTTCTGTATTGTTTCTGTTTCTACACCTCCTAGTCACACGTCGTCGGCTTCCCAGAGTAAAACACAGACAGATTCAAGTCTCTGTAAACATTGGCTGGATAAAACTCCGAACAATTATCATTTTTCTGCTACATTGGTCGAATCTGTCGCAGGATCAGTGAACTAACACAATGACCTACTGTATGTTTTGAACGACGGAAGTTTTGTACTATTTTGAACTGTCATTTAGATACACAACAATATAAATGGTTGGAATCGAGGTAAACAGTGGCCGGCCGTCAAGCGACTATTAATGTGTATTTACTCAATGTATAGAAGCTGCTTGCCTTGACAAAAACAACACCCTTAGACCGGACAATTCTCCAGCCTCACTGTCTAACTACACGATCTGCTAATCACTTTATATCCAGATCCCCAAATCACTATTGACCAGACAAAAACGAATGACATTAATGAACTTGGCCAAAACTAAAGCCTTCCGGGGAATCACTGACGACTTTTGGATGACGAGGCGAGCAAACTGACCTTTACCTCACTCCTGGCCTGGCCGAGGACGTGTTTACCACTTCAAACTACTGGTGCAATTTTCCTACGGGGTGGGGGGGGTGGTCCGTACAGTAGATGATGCTATAATTCAGTATAAAATCAACAGATAATTCAGTGTATATGTACCTTGTGTCCGTAGATACAGGAGCATTAGTTTTCACTGTCCAGAACATTAGACAAGATTTCAACAAACTCAGATCCTGTCTGTTCGATTTATCCCCATGATATATACTTTGGGGGTCGTGAATATGAGCTAAGCTACATTAACCACGCCTCTGTCTAAACTAAAGGGAGACTCTTGATCACTTGAACAATAAGTAGCCTCTCCCGTCTTTCTGCTCCGGTGAATGAAATAATTCTTCTGAGAGAAAAGTGGAAACAATAAACCCGAAGTTGTAATATATACAGTTACAACACAAGGCACTCGTGAGATGAAAAATTCCGAGCAAAAAACACGGAGTTACAATTTATTTGTTCCCAGTCACCCCGGGTCAACAACACAAGGCGTCACACCTGCCACAAATAGCTCATTCCGAGGAAAGTTCTGAATAAAAATACCTTGAAATAGAAAAATTCAGTTCCAAAGTTCAGCAAAATCCAAAAGTTTCTGAGAAACCTAAATGTGATATAAAACTGAGAAAGTCAAGCCTGGAGTTGAAATAGAATACTGTTTGAAGACTGGAGACAGAGTCAACACCTTTACCAAACACTCACAAGAGGTAAGAGTGAACCCGTACTGACTCAGTGGCACGGCTCCAGTAAAGGTCAAAACCTTCTAAACCTTTACTGTATATGTTCATTGACAAGAAAAGATGAAACATGTATGCGGTGATCGCATGTTGCCACAGCGTGCAAACCATTTTTTTCCGCCAGTGAGTGAGTGAGTCAGCTTTTCAGTGACAGTCACGTATCAAGTTGATGGCGCAGCTAGCAACAGGCCTGTAATGTTATCTTAGCCACTTTTAAATCATCCCTTAAAAAATATCTATTGTCTAAGTATTAATAGTTTTTTTAATACCTATTTTATATTCCTGCTTTTACTGTACCACCAAAACCGTTTTATCAGAAATCATCATGTAGATAGATAGAAATTATCATGTAGATAGATAGAAATTATCATGTAGACAGATAGAAATTACCATTGCAATAACTATATTTGCCAACTAGTCATGACAGTGGCAGCTCTGTCCTCTTGTTCCACCTTAATAAACCCATGTTGTACTGCGTCCCTCCCTTATCATATCTATGTATATCAGCTCCACTGTAAGTATGTACAGTATATACTTATAATATAAAGTAAAACAAAAAAATAAAATAAATAAATATCGAAGTGATAACCGTGGTAACATTCTGATATGTTCTTATGTACTACCACCATGTTATGTGTACGGTTCCAGATGATACTAAATGTTACATAATACTTTCTTGAGATAAATGTACAGTATATATCAGGTGCCTACAAGACAGCTCAAGCTTTCACTGACTCAGCCATGTTAAAATTATGATTTTTTTTCGACTCGGTATCTGTGTTCTTCTGGCTAAATAAACTGTTTCAATATCAAAACCTCCAGGATTCCATAAATGTGTCAAAACCTTCCAACATAATCTCATTGAAAGTCGTATATTTCCTGCCCCTTAGAACCACTCTTGGTCACTGAACTTTCTTATTCCATTTAAACTCCTTCAGAGAATTTAATATACCAAGGAAATCCCTGTACTAATTACACCCTTTATACACTTTCACTACTTATGATGTGAGTCAGTGTGTGTGTGTGTGTGTGTGTGAGTGGCGGCCTTATGCAACTTGGCGGTGCACGAGATATACCACCAACAATATTAAGGAGGATCGACCAACATCCAAGTTTAATGACAATAAGATCAAAACTATGATAACTACACACACACACACACACACACACACACACACACACACACACACACACACACACACACACACACACACACACCTAAAACAACACTATGCCAACTCTGAACCCCTGCTGACATGACCCGTTACTACAAATTCCCACAATACCTTGATTTTCTCCTACCCATTACAGTACATATATTTTTTTTTAGTACACAATGACAAATATACACAACATCCTCCCTTCCCTCTCTTATCCTATCGCGTAATGGTTCTGTTGGTGTTAGCAAATATCACTTACGACAATTACTTACATCATGAACAAAGGTAAACTCCCCCCCCACCCCACAATGGCCGGAAGACACTGACAGGTCAACATGCTCAGACAATCACAAGTTTGAAAGCATCCACCCAGAGCGTTCAATAGGTGTTGTTTATCATTTTCTTGCGTGAGAATAACTTTTAATGGATAGTGGTAATTTTGTATTTTTTTTTCCTTTTCAGAGTAGGATGAATCTATTGAATGATGCTACTTTTAATGTTACTGTTTTCACTACTACTACTACTACTACTACTACTACTATTATCGTTCCTACTATCGTTCCTACTACCGCCAATACTACTATCTATACTATCAATACAGATTTTAAAGCAATCAACACAATTATTATCACCACCATCACCCCCCACTACCACCATCACCATCACCACAAACACCACCAATACCGCTACTACCTTCAACACCACTACCACCCACCACTCACCACCACCACTATATCACCACCACCACTATATCACCAACACCACTATCACCAACACCACTATATCACCAACACCACTATCACCACCACCACTATATCACCAACACCACTATCACCAACACCACTATATCGCCACCACCACTATATCACCAACACCACTATCACCAACACCACTATATCACCAACACCACTATCACCACCACCACTATATCACCAACACCACTATATCACCAACACCACTATATCACCACCACCACTATATCACCACCACCACTATATCGCCACCACCACTATATCACCAACACCACTATATCACCACCACCACTATATCACCACCACCACTATATCACCACCACCACTATATCACCAACACCACTATATCACCAATACCACTATATCACCACCACCACTATATCACCACCACCACTATATCACCAACACCACTATATCACCACCACCACCACTATATCACCACCACCACTATATCACCACCACCACTATATCACCAATACCACTATATCACCACCACCACTATCACCACCACCACTATATCACCACCACCACTATATCACCACCACCACTATATCACCAACACCACTATATCACCACCACCACTATATCACCACCACCACTATATCACCACCACCTACCATCACAACAACCTCCCTCACAGAAAAATGACTCCAACTATAGAACAATGTGGTATAAATCACCTGGCGGTGTTTTATATGTCATTACAGACCCACAGGTAGTTTAAACAAGTACCAATTTCCTCAGTTACTAACCAGGTATCATGGAACAGCAATTCGGAAGTAAACAATCTTGTGGTATTGATAGGTACCAGATGGTATTGGTGTGTTATTCTTATGGTAGGTTTTGGTTGAAGAATTTCTAGTCCTGTTATTAGTTTTAATGTTGTTTGTTTGCCTTTCTTGTCACTCTTATGTGTGTGTGTCTGTGTGTGTTAATTTCAATAACTGCAATAATCATATTAATAATGATAATGAAAATAACACAAACTCACACACACACTCCTTCCATTACTCTAGGTCCGAACACACTCCAGGTTGTAGATTCCACGAAGCTCCTCGGCGTCACCATAGACAACAAACTAAATTGGAAACCACACGTCAATGAAGTTGTCAAATCCTCCAGTTTCCGTCTCCACCTCCTCCGCCGACTCAAGTCCCTCGGAGTTCCTGCACACGAGCTCCTCAGTGTTTACACAACATTCATACTTCCCAAGCTCACCTATGCCTCCCCCACCTGGTCTTCCTCCCTAAATGCCACACAACGTAAACACCTAGAAAAAGTGCAAAAGAGGGCATGCAAGATTATTCTCTCCCCCTCCTACTCCACATATCAAGAAGCGCTCAACACACTGACCCTTTCGACTCTCACTGACCATCACCACGACCTCATCTGCAAATTTGGTAAGAAGCTTCTACACCATCCCCGACACCGGCTCCTACTACCACCCGAGGTCCCTTGTCCGAGAATTGCTGTTCGACACCACAACCGCATCCAGCCCATACGTGCACGAACTGATCGCTATAAGAACAGCCCAGTCCCAACCATTGCAAAAATTATCAATAACTTGTAATACTGTAACACTGTCACTATGTTGAAATGAACTGTAGTTTGAGCTTTTCCCCATCTAAGTTATTATATGTCTTATTTGTGTCACTTATGTTACTTGTATATTATTTGTAATTCGTAACCCACTCCCCAAATATGTAACTGTATATTTTCAGCCTTCTGGCTGCCAAGCTCTTTCAATAAACCGTTAATTATTATTATTATTATTATTATTACACACACACACACACACACACACACACAAGAGTGACAAGAAAGGTAAAAAAAAAACTGGCGCAGTCCGCCACAACAACAAAATTCAGCCCATAAGAGCCCGCACTGGTAGATATAAGAACAGCACCATCCCATCTATTGTTAAAATAATAAACAACTCCTGATTTATGTACTGTACAGCCCTGTAAATGTATTCAACGTATATTATTATGTCTAAATCACATGTAAGTTTGTATATTTTCAGCCACCGGCTGCAACTCTATTAATAAACCGTTTATTATTATTATTATTATTATTATTATTATTATTATTATTATTACACACACACATCTACCTTTCAGACTCCAATTTATGCAAATTAAACAGTCAACTATATTTTTAATTACCTTATTGCTCCAAGCTTAGGAAACAACAACCCCCTCTCTCCCTCACACACAGGTAGCGTGAGTGTGTTAGATGGTCAAGCCAGGCGCCGTCTGCTATTTCAGTCAATCAATCAAATCCTTTTATTGTTGTTGCTGGTGACGGTTCCCCGCTTATACTACTGTACTTACACAGGGGTAGCCCACATACAGCATACGTCCTCATACGACATAAGAACATAAGAATGGAGGAAACTGCAGAGGGCCTATTGGCCCATACTGGGCAGTCCCGTTTACACCCAACCCCTATTGCTCATATGAGCATCCAACCTATGTTTGAAGCAATTCAGCGTATTCGAGTTAATGATGATATTTGGTAACTTGTTCCATTCATCCACTACTCTGTTTCCAAACCAGTGTTTACCTATTTCACGCCTAAATCTAAATTTGTCCAATTTAAAACCATTGTTACGAGTTCGCTCCTGGTTGGATAATTTGAGTACCTTTGTAATGTCCCCTTTGTTTAGCCCTGCCTTCCATTTATACACCTCTATCAGGTCGCCCCTCGCTCTACGTCTCTCAAGGGAGTGCAAATTAAGATGCTTTAACCTGTCTCTATACTCAAGGTTCCTGAAACCCGGGATTAGTCTTGTCATTCTCCTCTGTATTCTTTCCAAGGATTCTATATCCATTCTGTAATACGGTGACCAGAACTGGACTGCGTAATCCAGGTGTGGTCTCACAAGAGCAAGATACAGTTTTAGGATGACCTCGCTAGTCTTGTAACTAACACTCCTTTGTATGAACCCAAGTACTTTATTAGCCTTGTTACGAGCAAAAACACATTGTTTACTTGGCTTAAGGTTCCTACTTATCATTACTCCTAAATCTCTCTCGCAGTCGGATTTCTCTATGGCATCGTTGTTCATCTGGTATCTGGTTTCCCTGTTTACATTTCCTATACTGAGTACTTTACATTTGTCAATGTTGAATTTCATCTGCCATTTTTCAGACCATTCGAAAAATTTGTTTAGATCCTCCTGTAGTTTTGCCGAGTCCTCGTCAGATTTGATAACACGTCCTATTTTAGTATCATCAGCAAATTTACTTATGTTGCTGTCTATGCCGATATCTATGTCGTTTATGTATATAATAAACAATAATGGTCCAAGTACTGAGCCTTGGGGAACTCCACTTGTGACGTTGCTCCAATGGGACTTAGTGCCGTTAATGCTCACTCGCTGTTTCCTGTCCTGTAACCACGCCCTAATCCATTTAAGGATGTCACCTTTGATGCCATGAGCTTCTACCTTTCTAATTAGTCTTTCGTGGGGTACTCTGTCGAAGGCTTTGCTAAAGTCGAGATATACCACATCATAATTGTGCCCCTCGTCCACTGATTCGAAAACTGATGAAAAGAATGTTAATAGATTAGTTAGGCAAGAACGTCCGCTTGTGAAGCCATGCTGGGAATCATTGATCAATCTGTGCTTCTCCAGGTGATTTCGAATAGAGTTTGAAATGATTGCTTCCAGTAATTTGCCTACTATTGATGTTAGACTGATTGGGCGGTAGTTAGAGGATAGTGATCTATCCCCCTTCTTGAAGATCGGTATTACATTCGCTATCCTCCAGGATTCTGGTACTACACCTGTTTTTAAGGACATGTTAAACAACTTTGCTAAGGGCATACTAAGCTCTTCCTTACATTCCTTTAATACTCTGGCAAATATCTCATCGGGACCAGGTGACTTATTAGGCTTTAGTTTGTCTATTTGCTTACTAACATCGTTACTAGTCACTACTATCTCACTTAATTTGTTTTCTTCACTATCTCTGAATAAAGTCGGTGCCTCGGGTATCATGTTTAAATTTTCGCTGGTGAAAACTGTTGAAAAATATTTATTCAAATTATTGCTCATTTCTCCGTCGTTATCAGTGAGCTCGCCGGAGTCTGACCGTATTGGTCCAATCTTTTCTCGTGTTTTAGTTTGGTACATTTGGTAGAATCCTTTGGGGTTTGTCTTTGCCTCCCTTGCTATCCTTACCTCATTATTCCTCTTTGCTTTCCTTATCTCGGTTTTAACCCTACTCGCCAATACCCTATAATAGTCCCGGAGGTGAATTTCGCCACGATTTATCCTTCTACCTATAGCCTTCCTTTGGCCAATGATGTTCTTTAAATAATTATTTATCCATTTAGGGTCATTGTTGTTTGATCTGAGTTTTTTGTATGGTATGTTCTGCCTTTGTGCATTAAGTAACTCACTATTTAAATTGTCGTGGAACTCGGCAATCTCAGATCTCGTTATCAGGTCGGTGTCATCTGTCAGGTTCACGGCCAAGCGCGACACCCCCTCTCTTAGCTGCCTCTTTAAACTGTCAAAGTTTGCCCTTCTGAAATCTGGTACTTGAGTGGAATTTTCCTTACGTCTGCCCTGAAAATCTAACTGGAATCGAATTTCTTTGTGATCGCTGTTTGCAAGTTCGTTCCCTACCTCGACATTGCTAATGAGGTTTTCTCTGTTTGACAAAACTAAATCCAATATATTATTACCCCGTGTGGGTTCGGTTATATGTTGACTTAGGAAACAGTCCTGGATCGTCTCGAGAAAATCCTCTGATTCTGAGTTTCCCGTAAGGTCGGTCCAATCTATTTGGCCAAGGTTAAAGTCTCCTACTATACAGACTTTGTTGTGTATGGAAGCCCTGCGCATTTCATCCCAGATAAGTCGCTCATTGACTCTGTCAAGATTGGGGGGTCTATATATTACTCCTGTGATTAATTTTTCCCGACCGTCGCTTAATTCTATCCAAATTGTTTCTGTATTCCTCTCAGTTTTTATTTCCTTATTTATTTCACACTTCAGATTATCCCTAACATAGATTGCTACTCCGCCTCCTTTCCTGGTCTGCCTATCGGTATGGAACAGTTTGTAACCCGCAATTTGGTATTCGACTGGTAATTCACGTGTGTCTAGGTTGATCCATGTTTCAGTGAATGCAATTATATCGATTTCTTCTGTACATACCAAGGCCCTAATATCATCCATTTTGTTTCTCATACTTCTACTGTTCGCATAATATACATTTAAGTTAGTCGTGTTCTGAGTCCTTCCCTTACCGCGTTTAGTTTTAAACTCCCTGTCTAGTTTAGTTATGTCATCATTCCTAACACTATTTCCCTGTAATCTTTCGCCTTGTTTACCCGCTCCCACTGCAGTCTCCTCCACCCCCGTGCCCCTATGTTCTCTTAGCAGTTTAAAGACTTCGATATCTTTTGAACTGCCCCCTCTAGAGCCCCAGCCAGGGTTGCTACTCCATCCCTAGACAGGTGCACCCCATCCCTAGCATAAAGGTCCCTTCTGCCATAGAAGTTGTCCCAGTTGTCAATGAATGGGACTGATATTGACTTGCAATATCTGTCAAGACGGTCGTTAACACCAACTGCCCTTGACAACCATTCACTGCCAACTCTCCTTCTAGGCAGGACACCGCATATGATAGGGATCCCTCCCTTAGTCCTAATACGATCTATGGCTGCCTTGAACTTATCAAGAAGCTCCTCGCTCCTACACCGGCCAATATCATTGCCTCCTGCACTGAGGCAGATAATGGGTTTGTTCCCATTACCAGACAAGATATTGTCCATCCTGTCAATTATATCCCCCACCCCAGCTCCTGGCAAACACACCCTCATCCTATTTTTGTTCATACATCTACACAAAACATACATCATACATGTCATTCAACATACTTACATCACATACAACATACGCCCCACATTTAACATTATACCCCTACATAACATCCACCCCCACATAACATCCACCCCCACATAACATACACCCCACACAACATACACCCCACACAACATACACCCACATACAACATACACCCACATAGTCCAATATAAATTACATCCCCTTTTGGCTATAAGGAATATGTGAGAAATAATCAATTAAAAATCTTATACACTTTCAGATGGGCAATTAGACGCTGGACATTCTCCCTCCATCTCTACTCCTCCTCCTCCTCCTCTTCTTCCTCCTCATCATCATCAACCTCTACCTCCCTCCCTCTCTTCCCCTCCCCCGCTCCCTCTGTCCCCCTCCACAACTCCTTCTCCCCCTCCCTCCTTCCCTACCACTCAACCTTTCCTTCGAACACCTATCTCCCTCCCCTCTCCCTCCCTCCCTCTCCACCTCTCCCTCCCTCCCTCTCCACCTCTCCTTCCCTCCCTCTCCACCTCTCCTTCCCTCCCTCTCCACCTCCCCGTTCCTCCCTATCTTCAAACATCACTCAAAAATCGAGTTACCCCAAAAAATTGCACTAAAGAACTATTAGTTTTTGAAGGACAAAGGCGCTGTTCACCTTGGTAATGATGCCAAGGGAGTTAGTGAAGTTAACTCATCATGTGTAGAGGAGGGGGGGAGAAGGGGGTGATAGGGGGGTAGGGATTAGGGGGTGAGAGGGAAGGAGAAGGGGGTGATAGGGGGGGGAGAGAGAAGGGGGTGATAGGGGGGGAGAGAGAAGGGGGTGAGAGGGAAGGAGAAGGGGGTGATAGAGAGGGAGAGAGATGGGGGGTGATGGGAAGGGAGGGAGAAGGGGGTGATAAAGAGGGAGAGAGATGGGGGGTGATGGGAAGGGAGGGAGAAGGGGATGATAGGGAAGAAGAAGGGGGTGATAAGCAGGAAAGGAGGGAAGGGGGTGATAGGGAGGAAGGGAGGGAAAAAGAGGGTGATAGATAGGATGGGAAGAAAGGGGGAAGGAGGATGGGAGGGACAGGAAGGATAGGATGAAAGGGTAGAATGAGGGAGGAGGGAGGGAAGAAAGGATGGGTAGAAATAGAGAGGGGTGGGAGAAAGGGTGGAAGGAGGAAAGGGAAGGAGAGAAAAAATATTAAACATACTCAGCCTACTGCTCTTATCTTACACACACACACACACACACACACACACACACACACACACACACACACACACACACACAAGAGAGGAGTCGTCCTGTTTGGTTGGTCACGTCCTTATGGGGAAGGGGGGGGGGGTTGAAGGGGGGCTTCCTGTATGTTAGAGGGAAGGAAGGGGGAGATGAGGGGAGAGGGAAGGGAGGGGAAGGAGATGGATGGAAGAGAATAGAAGAAGGAGAAGAGAATGAGAAGAGAAAAAAAAGGAGAAAAGAGGACAGAAGGGAGATGGATGGGGAGAAGAGAAGGAGAAGAAGACAAGAAAAAGAGAGAAGAGAAAATTATTAAATATCTCAAATTACCACAAGGAAATATCTGGGAATAAACCAAAGTGAGTATAATTATTAAAGAAATGTGCAATATCTAAGTTGGCCATATTATAACACCTCAGACGTTAAGTTGGCCATATTATAACACTTCCGAGGCAAAGTTGGCCATATTATAACACCTCAGACGTTAAGTTGGCCATATTATAACACCTCAGACGTTAAGTTGGCCATATTATAACACCTCAGACGTTAAGTTGGCCATATTATAACACCTCTAACGTTACGTTGGCCATATTATAACACTTTCGAGGTTAAGTTGGCCATATTATAACACTTTCGAGGTTAAGTTGGCCATATTATAACACCTCAGACGTTGAGCTGGCCATATTATAACACCTCTAACGTTAAGTTGGCCATATTATAACACTTCCGAGGTTAAGTTGGCCATATTACAACACTTCCGAGGTTAAGTTGGCCATATTACAACACTTCCGAGGTTAAGTTGGCCATATTATGACACTTTCGAGGTTAAGTTGGCCATATTATAACACCTCAGACGTTAAGTTGGCCATATTATAACACTTCCGAGGTTAAGTTGCCCATATTATAACACCTCAGACGTTTAATTGGCCATATTATAACACCTCAGACATTAAGTTGGCCATATTATAACACCTCAGACGTTAAGTTGGCCAAATTATAACACCTCTGACGTTAAGTTGGCCATATTATAACACCTCTAACGTTAAGTTGGCTATATTATAACACCTCTAACGTTAAGTTGGCCATATTATAACACCTCTAACGTTAAGTTGGCCATATTATAACACCTCTAACGTTAAGTTGGCCATATTATAACACCTCTAACGTTAAGTTGGCCATATTATAGCCTCAGACGGCAATATTGGAATACAACAACAACAAAACGGAAATCTCTTGGAATTTATGAAGCCACCCAATAAAAAGATAATTAATTAAAAAAACATATCTTACAACATTCCAGGAACCTAACTTGGAATATTCCTTGTGGCGGGTAATTAAGGAATATTGAAGATATTCCTGGAGTACCTCGTGAGAGTATTGATCTAGGAAGACCACCAATCGGCGCCATGATTGGAGGTGATTGGTGGGAATCTCGATCTTACGTTAGATGGGGGGAGGAGGGGGAGCTTCTGCATTAATTGATAGTGAGGGAGTGTTTATGTCTGTATGTCTGTCTATTTGTGTCTGTGTGGTCTGTCTGTTTGAAAGTATGTTGGTTTTTCAGTCTGTATGTCTGTCTGTCTCTGCATTATTTGTCTGTGTATGCGTATGTGTATTAATGTCTGAATACCAAGGTGCTGTGTAAGTATGGAAGTGTATATACTGTATATGCTTAAAATTGTAGTATTTTGTATGTAAATATATAAATGAATGTGTATATTGAAAGGCAACACATACACACTTTATAAATAAACCGACCAGTCAAATAACGCGTTGCTCGGTGGACGATATAAAGAGACAAATATATGAAATGATAAGAAACGCGTGACCTGGCACCACCACCTGAGAGGCTTACCTTAACCATGACGTCATCAAGCAGCTTACCTGAAATTAAAAGAAAAGATTTATATTGTAAGATCATTTATTGTGTGATTATTACGGCTATGGTTAATTAAATGATATTATGTATAATTATGTGAAGATAATTAAGAAACTTATGATAGTAATTTAGTATATATATATATATATATATATATATATATATATATATATATATATATATATATATATATATATATATATATATATATATCGATAAAACCACGCAGGAAAAGGGAAGATGTCTCGGATAAAGACAAAAGCCAAGGTACTCCATTGTTTCCCTTTCCTGTGTGATTTTATCGAGATTTATCCTGTCCACGTTTCCAGTGTGGCCCAGTATGGGCCAATAGGCCCGCTGCAGTTTCCTCCATTCTTATGTTCGTATATAAATATATATATATATATATATATATATATATATATATATATATATATATATATATATATATATATATATACATATATATATATATATATATATATATATATATATATATATATATATATATACATATATATATATATATATATATATATATATATATATATATATATATATATATATATATATATGTGTGTATGTGTTGATCTTGATTTTCATAAAATATGTATGTATGTGTGTGTGTGTGTGTGTGTGTGTGTGAGATAAAACATGCAATGTGCATGATATACATCTCTGTGCGTGTCTATATGTATGTTCACGTGTGTGTTTAAATATTCCTACTTGACTATTAATATACAGAATAGTGATCATGTTTTCCCACGTGGCTTTAAAGACCCAATTAAATTACCTGCATCCGGGTTAATTAGGTAAGATACACCTGATCTGTGGTAACCTGTGACGCAGTGTACTACACCTTGGACCCAACTCACCTTATCTAAGTTGGTTGTAACAAACTTATTGCTTGACCAGACAAACAAATTTGGTGTCCTCAGCTAATAAGTGGCAGCCTCACACAACTGCTGTACAGACAGGTGTTCTTTCCGACACATCTGTCCATAAGGTCACATATGTTACACACCGGCCACACTTTGGGTTGTTTCGCTACGTCAACAGATGTAACGAAAGTTACACTCCTTAGTTAATAGAGGTCTTATGTAACGCAGTTTATATAAGACCAGCTAGAGGTGAGTGTTACGACTAATTATACCAGAAATGAATGTCACTGCCGTTAGAAGGCGGGCGAACGTTCGTCTGTCGTAACCACGGGATAGGATTCTTCTGGTGCTACTGATCGCTTTTGTTGAAGCATATATATATATATATATATATATATATATATATTAGTTACAGAAGTAGACTGAGACCATTACTATGATTTAGAGCCTCATTATTAGAGTTTTTAGGCAGTTATCAGACCGCGAGTGTGTGTGTGTATGTGTGTGTGTGTGTGTGTGTGTGTGTGTGTGTGTGTGACCTATTATTCCCTCCCCATCTTCTCCCATCCCTCCTTCTCTACACTGTCTTCTTCACTCCTCCTCCCTCCGTAATCTTGTTACAAAAATTCCTCGCTAAAAACGCCCCCCCCCCCATCCTCCTCCTCCCTCCCCCTTCTTCACCCACACAGGCTCTCACCCCCCCCCCCATCCTCCTCCTCCCTCCCCCTTCTTCACCACCCCCCATCCTCCTCCTCCCTCCCCCTTCTTCACCCACACAGGCTCTCACCAGAGGGAGTTCTGTAGAATCAAATTATTTCACCTTGACAAGAATAGTTGTTGTAAGAGATTTTGTTTTAAAATAGGGATAGTGGTGATGGTGAGGGTGGTGATAATGGTGGTGCTTGTGGTAGTAATGGTGGTAGTGATGGTGGTGATAATGGTAGTGCTTGTGGTAGTAATGGTGGTAGTGATGGTGATTGTGGTCATGGTGGTGCTTGTGGTAGTAATGGTGGTAGTGATGTTGGTGATAATGGTGGTGCTTGTGGTAGTAATGGTGGTAGTGATGGTGGTGATAATGGTGGTGCTTGTAGTAGTAATGGTGGTAGTGATGGTGGTGATAATGGTAGTGCTTGTGGTAGTAATGGTGGTAGTGATGGTGGTGATAATGGTAGTGCTTGTGGTAGTAATGGTGGTAGTGATGGTGGTGATAATGGTAGTGCTTGTGGTAGTAATGGTGGTAGTGATGGTGGTGATAATGGTAGTGCTTGTGGTAGTAATGGTGGTAGTGATGGTGGTGATAATGGTAGTGCTTGTAGTAGTAATGGTGGTAGTGATGGTGGTGATAATGGTAGTGCTTGTGGTAGTAATGGTGGTAGTGATGGTGGTGATAATGGTAGTAATGGTGGTAGTGATGGTGGTGATAATGGTAGTGCTTGTGGTAGTAATGGTGGTAGTGATGGTGGTGATAATGGTAGTGCTTGTGGTAGTAATGGTGGTAGTGATGGTGATTGTGGTCATGGTAGTAGCAGGAAGAAAATATTAATCTAATTTAAGAATCTTTATGTACTCTAACTTACCTGATATAGAATGAAGAGAAACGTAGAGGGAGTGACACAAAGAGGATGAAAAGATGGTGAGAGAGAAAAGGAAGGGAGACATAGAGTGAGAGAGAGAAACAGAAAAAGAGGGAAACAAGGAAGAAGGACAGTGAGAAAACTAGACTAAACAGAGAAAGGGAGTGAAAGAGGAATAGAGACAATTACAAAAAGAGAGAGAGAGAGAGATAGAGAGTGTGTGTGTGTGTGCGTATGTGTGTGTGTGTGTGTATGTGAAAATAAATGAGAGAGAGAGTGAGTTCGTGAGTGAATGAGAGAACCTTGATTTCCGATGACAGACAATGACTTTGAGAGAGAGACAGAGAGAGAGAGAGACACAGTGATCAGTGCCGTGAGACGTGACACAAGCAATTACTATGTTCATTCACCATGTCTACCGCTCACCACACTGTGTCCTTCCCTTGTACCAGTGTTGTGAGCTTATAACACAGTATTGTACCAGTGTTGTGAGCTTATAACACAGTATTGTACCAGTGTTGTGAGCTTATAACACAGTATTGTACCAGTGCTGTGAGCTTATAACACAGTATTGTACCAGTGTTGTGAGCTTATAACACAGTATTGTACCAGTGTTGTGAGCTTATAACACAGTATTGTACCAGTGTTGTGAGCTTATAACACAGTATTGTACCAGTGTTGTGAGCTCATAACACAGTATTGTACCAGTGTTGTGAGCTTATAACACAGTATTGTACCAGTGTTGTGAGCTTATAACACAGTATTGTACCAGTGTTGTGAGCTTATAACACAGTATTGTACCAGTGTTGTGAGCTTATAACACAGTATTGTACCAGTGTTGTGAGCTTATAACACAGTATTGTACCAGTGTTGTGAGCTTATAACACAGTATTGTACCAGTGTTGTGAGCTTATAACACAGTATTGTACCAGTGTTGTGAGCTCATAACACAGTATTGTACCAGTGTTGTGAGCTTATAACACAGTATTGTACCAGTGTTGTGAGCTTATAACACAGTATTGTACCAGTGTTGTGAGCTTATAACACAGTATCGTACCAGTGTTGTGAGCTTATAACACAGTATTGTACCAGTGTTGTGAGCTTATAACACAGTATTGTACCAGCGTTGTGAGCTTATAACACAGTATTGTACCAGTGTTGTGAGCTTATAACACAGTATTGTACCAGTGTTGTGAGCTTATAACACAGTATTGTACCAGTGTTGTGAGCTTATAACACAGTATTGTACCAGCGTTGTGAGCTTATAACACAGTATTGTACCAGTGTTGTGAGCTTATAACACAGTATTGTACCAGTGCTGTGAGCTTATAACACAGTATTGTACCAGTGTTGTGAGCTTATAACACAGTATTGTACCAGTGTTGTGAGCTTATAACACAGTATTGTACCAGTGTTGTGAGCTTATAACACAGTATTGTACCAGTGTTGTGAGCTTATAACACAGTATTGTACCAGTGTTGTGAGCTTATAACACAGTATTGTGCCAGTGTTGTGAGCTTATAACACAGTATTGTACCAGTGTTGTGAGCTTATAACACAGTATTGTGCCAGTGTTGTGAGCTTATAACACAGTATTGTACCAGTGTTGTGAGCTTATAACACAGTATTGTGCCAGTGTTGTGAGCTTATAACACAGTATTGTACCAGTGTTGTGAGCTTATAACACAGTATTGTACCAGTGTTGTGAGCTTATAACACAGTATTGTACCAGTGCTGTGAGCTTATAACACAGTATTGTACCAGTGCTGTGAGCTTATAACACAGTATTGTACCAGTGTTGTGAGCTTATAACACAGTATTGTACCAGTGTTGTGAGCTTATAAAACACACACACACACACACACACACACACACACACACACACTGGTGAGTAATACATTATTTAGGATTATTGTACTATACGTAAAAAATACCCCCCCCCCCCTCTCTCTCTCTCTCTCTCTCTCTCTCTCTCTCTCTCTCTGATCTTATTTGCCTATTTTACTTTCCTCTCCCCTACCCTACCCTACCCTAACGTAACCTATCTTGTACTTACTGGGTTAAGACTAATATTGCCCCTGATCAATATTCCTCACGGCTAACTAGATATTTATATTCCTCAAAACAAGATACGCAATATTCATGAGGATACGGGGATTCGCCGCCGGCCTTATTTGTTACACTAGAGAGCACCACACCTTCCCTCCACCCCCCCCCCCCCCCAGGTCCTTCTAGACGTAAGATCAAGACATTTTCACCTTATGCAAACGTTAGGTTGGGTTGGGTTGGGTTGGGTTGGGTTAGGTTGGGTTAGGTTGGGCTAGGTTAGGTTGGGTTGGGTTAGGTTGGGTTAGGTTGGGCTGGGTCGGGTGAAGTAAACATGTCAGGCCAAGATCAACGAATCTTTGAGATACTGGTCCCGTTAATTGCCTAGGTTAATACTATTTACTAACTGGAACTATAATGATAACGACAAAACTATTATACAATTCAATTCTATTTATGGTAATGAATAATATAGATGACTAAGACTAGGAATAACTATCGTTACATCACATAGTCATACACCTGGCAACAGCTACCTAACTACCCTGAGTCAGTGAGTGAATGTCTGTCAGTCAACAAAGATTCACAGCCTCTATGACACAGCTAAATACTTTATATGCATTACGAATCAAAACTTAACATATCTAGACATCTTTCCCTACCACAAAATCCTTTCAATGCGGTTATGTGAATAGGAAGACCCGCATTGTGCACCTTTTCTAAATGATATCACATCACCTGGGCAAAATAGGGATGGTATGAATTGGTCTTTCTTAGTAGTGAAATGGTATGGGAGTTATCTGTTACGAGTGATGTAGTGGTGATGGGTGTTGGGGGAGGGGTGTTAGGGAATGGGAAGGGAATGGGGGAGGTAGAAGAGGGGAGGGAAGATGGAGAGAAATGGGAGGGGGAGGTAGAAGGGGGAAGGAAGATGGGGGAGGTAGGAGAGGGGAGGGAAGGAAGGGGAGGGAAGATTGAGAGAAATAGGAGGGTGAGGTAGATGTGGGAAGGTAGGAAGAAGTTACGGTAGATAATATAAGGGAAGAAAATAAAGATGTCTATAGTGTGTGTGTGTGTGTGTGTGTGTGTGTGTGTGTGTGTGTGTGTGTGTTTCCTCTTTGACAATATGTACACATGCGAACTCAGACATAAAAACACATATATTCACACAAACACACACGACTAAAATAAACATACTTACAATCAGTAAAACAAATGTATTACACATACACACACACACACTCACTTAAATATTAATTCTCATACACACACACACACACAAGTTGTTCCTTTAATACGTTAATGATATGCTTACGTGTGAGCCTAACCCGAGAGAGAGAGAGAGAGAGAGAGAGAGAGAGAGAGAGAGAGAGAGAGAGAGAGAGAGAGTCAAACAGCAAGACAGGAAGAGAAAAACACACTTATAGAAATAAGGAAAGAGACAGCCAAAGATTAGTGATAAAGATAAGAGAGAAAAATTGTGAAAGAGAAAAAAATAATGAAAATGAGAGAAAAAAGAGGAAGAGAGCGGGATTACGTTCACATTATAATACCTTAATGATATGCTAGCTAGTGTGCCTGACTCCAGCATGTAAACTGAAAGAGAGAGAGAGACAGGCAGACAGACAGAGACACATAGACAGTGAGAAATAGAAAGATACAGAGATAGACAGAGAGACAGCCCAAAAAAGAGAGACAGAGTGAAAGACAGATAGAGAAAGAGAGACAAGCAGAAAGAAAGAGAAAAAGAAACAGGCAGATAGACAGACAGATAAACAGACATACAGAGATAGACAAACAGACATACAGAGACAGACAGACAGACATACAGAGGACAGAGAGACAAAGAGAGAGAGAGCAAGTTCTTACCATAATAACCTTAATGACATACTAGGCAGCGTGGGTGAGTCCGGGGTGTGCCAGTCACTCACTAACCACACACACCGTTACGAGTACTGTACCTGGTGTGTGTGTGTGTGTGTGTGTGTGTGTGTGTGTGAAACAATAAAAGAGAGAGAGAGAGAGAGAGAGAGAGAGAGAGAGAGAGAGAGAGAGAGAGAGAGAGAGAGAGTTAATTGACTCGTACTCAGGGTATAGTACAGGTGAAGCAGGCAACACACAAGACACACTGATATATAGAGGGAGATTACCTGTTGATAAATACTCATAAGACGTTCATGATAAACAAAAATAAGATGAAAACAAACACACGACTTAATCCTTATCCTAGATTATCCCCTAATCACTTATCCTCCACCACCCTCCATCACTTATCCTCCAACACCCTCCATCACTATACCCTCCACCACCATCCCACACCTTACCCTACACCACTTATCCTCCAACACCCTCCATCACTATACCCTCCACCACCATCCCACACCTTACCCTACACCACTTATCCTCCACCACCCACCATCACTATACCCTCCACCACCATCCCACACCTTACCCTACACCACTTATCCTCCAACACCCACCATCACTATACCCTCCACCACCATCCCACACCTTACCCTACACCACTTATCCTCCAACACCCTCCATCACTATACCCTCCACCACCATCCCACACCTTACCCTACACCACTTATCCTCCATCACTATACCCTCCATCACTATACCCTCCATCACAATACCCTTCACCTACCTCCAACACCCTCCATCACTACATCAAACAGGAACAACAACAAAATTAAAGTAACAGGTCATATAGAACAAAGCTGACTGAGAACTGGTCACTCGTTGCGTCAGGTGGCTGTGAGTGAGTGAGTGAGTGCATATTCTCCCTCCTCAAATTGTCATTGAATGAGTCACGGGGATACAGTATCAATTTAGAAGCCACCGCACCTTACCGTACTGCCAGTGTGTTCTACAAGCTGGTGAAATACTATAGGTGCAAGATGTCAGATAATATCCCCAGAAATAGTGTTAAATACAGGTAATTTATTTATTGTTGTTGTTGATGATGAACTAGTGTAATTATTGAACTTATTATGACCTTAGAGACTATCAGTTGTTGAAATACAGTCGTAACATTATAACGTCAATGTATATACCTAATTATACCAACCCACTGTTGTAGATACTAGTATATACACCGGGTAGATATACCAGCATGTTACACCATAGATATTGTATAGCAAGACGACCCGATCAACCTGATGTTCAAAGTGTGTGTGTGTGTGTTTGTCAGGTAGAGGGGAGAGAGAGAGAGAGAGAGAGAGAGAGAGAGAGAGAGAGAGAGAGAGAGAGAGAGAGAGAGAGAGAGAGAGAGAGAGAGAGAGGGTATGGTTGTAGAATTGAGAGATGGGAGAATATAGAGGTAGTGACAGGGAAAGTGAAAAGAAAGAAGAAAGGAGAAAGAGTGGAGGGGAAGAAGCAATATTATGACGTGAAAGTGTAGGAGAAAGAAGGAAGAGGAAACAGAGGTGATAGAGGGAGAAAGAAGGGAGAGATACTAGGAGAAAGAACGGAGAGATAATAGGAAAAAGGCGGGAGAGAGAAGGGAGATATAGCAAAGAGACAAAGGAGGAAGGGGTAATAGAGGGAGGAAAAGGAAAGAGGAACGCCAAGGAAAAATAAGGGAGAGAAACGACAGGGAGAAATGAGGGAAACGACAGGAAAAAAAGAAGGAAGATGAATGATAGGGAGAAAGAAGGTACATGTAATAGAGGGAGAAGATTAAGAAAGAAAATGAAGGGAGAGGAAAGACAGGGAGAAAGAAGGGAGAGTTACAGGAGGGAGAGTGTGACTCAGGGCTCTCTTTACAGATCATGTCAGCCAGTAAACGCCACACCAACAGGATTTATACCAGCGCCATCAGCTTAGTCATTATAGTCATCCATGTGAAGTCAGTTTAGTCATTATAGTCGTCCACGTAAAGTCACTTTAGTCATTACAGTCGTCCTGGTTGTCAGCTTAGTCATTATAGTCGTCCACGTAAAGTCAGCTTATTTATTATAGTCGTCAACGTAAAGTCAGCTTAGTCATTATAGTCGTCCACGAAAAGTCAGCTTCGTCATTATAGTCGTCCACGTAAAGTCAGCTTAGTCATTATAGCCGTCAACGTAAAGTCAGCTTAGTCATTATAGTCGTCAACGTAAAGTCAGCTTAGTCATTATAGTCGTCCACGTAAATTCAGCTTAGAAATAATAGTCGTCCTGGTTTTCAATTTAGTCATTATAGTCGTCCACGTAAATTCAGCTTAGTTATAATAGTCGTCCTGGTTGTCAGCTTAGTCATTATAGTCCACGTAAACTTAGTTTAATTACATTAGTAGTCCTCATAAAGTCAACTTATAGTTCGCAATGTTGTCATGGTAAAACTTATCAGCACACTCAGCTTAATTATTGGAACTTTATCAAATTCCACGTTGTACACAGGTAGGTGTGTGTGTGTGTGTGTGTGTGTGACGCGCAGACAGGGGGAGAGGGTGGTGTTGCACTTCACATCCCGTCCTTAAAAGATCAATTGATTTTGATACACTCTACATCCTCGACCCATGACTTATATTGTTTTAAGGCCAGGTGTCTCTCTCTCTCTCTCTCTCTCTCTCTCTCTCTCTCTCTCTCTCTCTCTCTCTCTCAATATAGCACCATCTCCCGACTTGTACATAGTCAAGTAATTATCCCCCAAATAGCAGTTACCTAGTAGAACAGGAGTCCATAAATGGAATATTCCAATATAACGGGAATATTACAACCAAGTAAGAATATTCCAACTTAAATGGAATATCGCAACACAACGAGGATATTCCCAAAGCAGAAATATTTCAATCCAGCTAAAATATTCTTAGCTTGTGAATCCATCACAGCTTGAATATTCCAGAAGAAGAAGAAGAAGAAGAAGAAGAAGAAGAAGAAGAAGAAGAAAGAAAGAAATATATAAATAAATAAATTTTAATATCAACAACTTAACTATAATAATAATGAATGTAAGCATAGTAACAACTCATTATAAGAGATAATAGCAGTAATAAATGTGAATGACGAGGGAGAAAGAAACTGATAGGGAACCAAGTGTTTACCCTTAGGCAGCACTCACGCTCTCTCACAGGAAGTTCACTTGAGAACACCACATAGCTTTAAACACACGATGTGTAAAAATATATATTATTTGTACAGTTTATGTATATCTATATTTGTATTTATATATGAATGTAGTATAGTTATTATTATTATTATTATTATTATTATTATTATTATTATTTATCTATGCCAAGTCTAAATTTACTGGAACAGGATTCTCTTAATTAATTTTAAAAGTATTGACAGAATAACAGAGTATGAGAAAAATTACTAAGAGGATAAAGGAAATTATTCACGGAACTATAAGGGATGATTAATTATATTCTGAAATGAATTCCTAGAAAAGGATAATAAAGATATGATATTAAAGGTTCAAAAGTTAAGAAGAGGGAGAGCGTGGGGGATGGTGAAAGAGAGGGAGGGAGGTAGGTAGGGAGGAAGGGAGAGTATAGAGGAAGGTAGGGAGGGCAGGAGTGGATAGTGGAAAGGAGGAAAGGAAGGAAGGAGGGGTTGGGAATGAGGAGGAGGGAATAGTGAAGAAGGAGGAAGGGAGAGATTGGGCGGTAGGAGAAGGAAATAGTGGGAAAAAGGAAGGGGGTGGGAAGAGAGAAGGAAATGGGGGAGAGGATGTTGGAAGGGATGGAGGAGGGAAATGAAAGAAGAGGGGTGGAATAGAGTGATAGCAGGAGTGGAAAGAGAGGGAGAGAGAGCGAGAGATAGGGGAAAGGGGTGACTGTGGTGGAAGGAATGGGAAAAACAAACTTACAGAAAGAGAAACAGACATAGAAAAAGAAAAGGAGAAAAGGGAAAGAGAAAGAAGGGCAAGGAGAGATAAAGTGAAAGAAACAAGGTGAAAATGGGAATAATTAACCTCATCTCCTCATACTTGAATCTCTCACCTACCTTACCTTTCCCCATCTTATTCCCTCAACACAACACCTCCCCTACCTACCTATTCCCATCTCCCACTCCCCATCCTCCTTTCCGCTTTTCTTCCCTCTCTCCCATCCTCCCAGCCAACTTGTTCCCACTCCCACATCCTCCCCTCCAATTTGCCCCCCTCCTCCATAGTCCCCTTCAATTTGTCCCCCCTCTCACATCCTCCCCTCCCACATCCTCCCTCTCCCACATCCTCCCCCTCCCACACCCTCCCTCTCCCACATCCTCCCCTCCCACATCCTCCCTCCCCCTCCCCCAGAAGGTGCCAAGACACTAACAACGCCCACCCAGAAGAAATAATAAAAAAGGGGAAACTTGTGAGATTCGCGTTGGGGAAAAAAAATCCCCACAGCTTTAAAAGACGACAGCAAGAAAGGGAACAATTGTTGACGGTACGATCTTTAAGGGTAAAATCTTTGATCTCTGTCTCTCTACCACCAGTGATTTTGACACAATTCTCTTTGACACAAAACAATTGGTTGGGACATAAGGGTAAATATTTTGATCCTTGTGTCTCTAACGTTAAGGGTAAATATTTTGGCCTTGTTCTCTCCATCACAAGTGATTTTGACCCAATTCTCTCTGTGATAATTAGAGATTTTCATGTGTTTTTCTCTTTCATATTTCGCGATTTTCATGATATTGTTCTTTTTTTTGTATTATTTAGCGATTTTCACGGGAAAATGTTTGAGTCCACTGATTCTAATGATAATAGTTTTAAGTAAAAAATTTATAGAGGAAATATGTTGTACCCTGGGAGAGCAGAAGGTGTGAGAGTGATGGAGAGTTCTGGGAGAGTACTGGGTGAAGAGTGAGTGTCCTGGGAGAGTACTGGGTGAAAAGTGGGTGTCCTGGGAGAGTACTGGGTGAAGAGTGAGTGTCCTGGGAGAGTACTGGGTGAAGAGTGAGTGTCCTGGGAGAGTACCGGGTGAAGAGTGAGTGTCCTGGGAGAGTACTGGGTGAAGAGTGAGTGTCCTGGGAGAGTACTGGGTGAAGAGTGAGTGTCCTGGGAGAGTACTGGGTGAAGAGTGAGTGTCCTGAGAGAGTACTGGGTGAAGAGTGAGTGTCCTGGGAGAGTACTGGGTGAAGAGTGAGTGTCCTGGGAGAGTACTGAGTGAAGAGTGAGTGTCCTGGGAGAGTACTGGGTGAAGAGTGAGTGTCCTGAGAGAGTACTGGGTGAAGAGTGGGTGTCCTGGGAGAGTACTGGGTGAAGAGTGAGTGTCCTGGGAGAGTACTGGGTGAAGAGTGAGTGTCCTGGGAGAGTACTGGGTGAAGAGTGAGTGTCCTGGGAGAGTACTGGGTGAAGAGTGAGTGTCCTGAGAGAGTACTGGGTGAAGAGTGAGTGTCCTGGGAGAGTACTGGGTGAAGAGTGAGTGTCCTGAGAGAGTACTGGGTGAAGAGTGAGTGTCCTGAGAGAGTAGAGAGGAAGCAACGGGGATGTGAGAGAGTCCTAGTAAAGAAGAAATGTGCATTTGGGAGAACCAGTGAGAGCCAGTGAGAGGATCGTGGGAGAGTAAATGATGTGAGTGAATGAGACCTAGAGTGAGAATCCTGGGAAAGCGTATGAGGAGAGAGTGAGAGAGAGTGAGGGAGCAAGAACGTCCCAGGAGAGAGAGTGAGAGGCAGGAGGGGGACAATATTATGACAGGTTAACCAGGTGTTGTTATGTTCGAGATGTGCAATTATCTCACCTGTGTGACTCTCTCTCTCTCTCTCTCTCTCTCTCTCTCTCTCTCTCTCTCTCTCTCTCTCTCTCAGAAGTACACACACACACACACACACACACACACACACACACACACACACACACCATTAACCAACAGCCGTAATTAACAAAAACATTAACATGTCTTAATGAGGGATTCTTACCTCCTCTCTCTCTCCCTCATCTACTATTCCCTCCCTCCATCTGCTCTCCCTTCTTCCCTACCTCCCTCCTCCTCAACTGATGCTTCCCTACCTCCCTCCTCCTCAACGATCCCTCCCTACCCCCCCCCCTTTCCTCAACGATTCTGCTCTGCCTCCCTCCTTTCCAGTTTCCACACTCACTTCTTCCATTCAATCCTTCCTCCATTTCTCTCTTCCTCTTTCCTTTCTTCCCTCCCACCTTCTCTTCCGTATAGTACCCATTTCAGTCCTTTCCTCTCTCTCTCTCTCTCTACATCAAAAAACTTTCACATAGAAATTCAACTTAGGACCTCCATTAGCCAAATTGCTATAAAGGTCACCGACTTTTCAGGATTTCTCTCTCTCTCTCTCTCTCTCTCTCTCTCTCTCTCTCTCTCTCTCTCTCTCTCTCTCTCTCAGGAAAATTTTTGGGTTTGAAAATATAGAATATCGATATATAAACGTTTTTGTTTTAATTTGTTTGTCCTCTCATTTTTTAATTCATTTAGTTATCTTCTCTCCGTGTGTTAGTTTGTCTGTCTGACTATATACAGCATATACCCACCTATCAGAACGTACTGTATACTTCTAGCGAGGAAGGTGAAATAACGTCACATTATTTTACCTCGTCACATAGTGTAATCGATCCCGCAGCGTTGAGAGTGGTAGGCAAGGTTGTTCCTATCTGTTACTTGTGTGGGTGAAGGTCATTTAAATCTGACCCTATCTAACGCCCGAGGAAGTTACTTGCATGGACACGTCACTCAGTGCATCACGAGGATTTACTGAACGACCTTCCCGAATAATGGAGAGTCTGTGTGTGTGTGTGTGTGTTTTATCGCTCTCCGCGTCGTACCACAAGCACCCACCCAACAATACCCTCAGATGTTTAAGCAGGTCAGCGAATCATGATTTTGGTGATAAAACCAGTTTAGGCACGAGCCTAAGTCACGATTCTCAAAGTCGTAAGTTAAAATTCAGCCTTAAGATGCAGCAGAAGATGCTGTGTTAGCGGCAACGCCACCGACTTTGAAAAAAGTTGTGACGCTGTTAAAAAATACTGTAAGTGTTGGGCAGTGCGAACCGTCTGTTAGGGGCAGTGTGGATCGTTAGGGGCAGTGTGGACCGGTAGGGGCAGTGTGGACCGTTAGGGGCAGTGTGGATCGGTAGGGGCAGTGTGGACCGGTAAGGGCAGTGTGGACCGGTATGGGCAGTGTGGATTCAATAAACAGAATACTAAGTACATGTGACCTGCTCCTTGAAGTTGCTATATAAAGATTGATACTCAAAAATGAGTCCGTTAATGTTTTCCCTTAAGCGCATAACAAGGTTAGTAATTATGAGAGACAGAACTCTCTACAGTAGGATTGGATGCTTTCTTACATCTCCAATTAAGTGTAAAATGCATCATTGTGTTGTAGCTAGATTCATTCTCACATCCCCAACTAGCGTGAAAAGTTGGATTATGTTGTGTTGTAGCAACTGAGACAAAGTTCTAAGACCAGAAATTAGGTGAAAAAAGCAAGTTTTTTGAACATTGTAGAGGAAATCCTGTCCAGATAAACTATGGCTTATCACTGAGAGCAATGTAACCCAAGATAACACTCGTCTTCAGATATTACTGTAAAAGAAGCTACCTCTCACTCTCTCTCTCTCTCTCCCTCACTACTACTACTACTACCTTGCTTTCACTTGGAATTGAGTATAACGACACACACACACACTGCTACTACTACTACTACTACTACTGCTACTACAATTTTTTTTAAACGTGGCCTCCAGCCTGCCCCAATAGCCACACCTTCGCCGCCATTTTATTACCTTAAAATTAAATATCCTAATACATAAGTAGCTATCCTAGCTGTGTTGAGTTAATTGAGTCACAGATCTATGCGGCATTCAGTGACTGTTGCCTCGCAGTCAATATCTGCAACTGTTGTCGGCTTTGGGGCCGATGCTCTCGTTCCCCTGAGGCAGAGCAAAGCAGACCTAAGGAGAGAGGACAATCGACATCTCATCTAGGCTGTAACATAACTTCTGGGCTGCTGCTTCTGTTCGGATAGCACCTCCGCGAGTCTGGAGTAGAAGCATCTTGCACTTGGTCCCATCCCACCAGAGGTTGTGAACACCAGAGGAGTGAAGCTGCCTTGAACAACTACTACTACTAGCACCTTGCTTTCACTCGGAAACAAGTCTGACGCTTACCCAGCGATTACAGAACGATATGAATTTCGTATTGGTGTTATCTTCCTTGGTGAGCATTAAGGTGGGTCGAAAGGCCGATACCGGACAGGAAGGGTCGTCCACAGATGTTTCCCTTGTAGAGGGTTACACCGAGAGCGGGAGGGGCGGTGACAGTGTCTTTCCGGCGCTGGTGCTTGTCCGCCTCGCCATGTAGTCGAGCTAACGCAAGGTATTAACACCTTTTCGCGTGATGTTTCTCCATGCGTTGTGGTGTGGAGTAATCGTCTCCCAGGTGAGGGAACCGACTTGGCACTTGTTCATGTTTGTCTTAAGACGATCCTTATACCTCTTCCGTGGGCCGCCAGCGTTACGTTTGTCATTCTTTAGATGACTGTAGAGTAGCAGATTTGGCAGTCTACTGTCGCCCATGCTGATAAAGTGGCTGTTCCAATGTAGATGGCCATGGATAATGTCTGCCTCGATGCTCCTACAATTGGTGAAGGTTCGCAAGTGCTTTGGGGTGTCTCCTGTATGTGACCCACGTCTCACTGTACCATACAGCAGGGTGGGAGTCATTGCTCTCCGCTGCAACTTAGTAGATAATTTCAGCTCCCAACAGTTGAAGACACGGGTACACAGTCAACCAAAGGCAGTGAAGGACAGGTGGAAACCAAGGTACTGTTAATGATTAACGTTTCAGTGGGTGGTCCCGTTAATTAACCTGGTTGGACAGTAGAGGCGTGACATAACCAGGGGCGGACTGGAGCAGAATCTGTATTTTGTGTACGTTCACCTCAAGGCCAAACGCGTAGGTGCTCAGGATCTGTAGGTCGCGTTCAGTGTGAGCAACTAGGGTAACGGAAGTGGCAAACACTTTTGTCCTTGCTTGGAGTCGTCTTACGTTGAAAAGTTCCTTCATCCGGTATTGGGTGTTGACCCCATCGACTAGATGGGCACTGGCACGGGTAATGAAAGCAGCCAAGAAAATTAGTACCAGCACACATCCTTGTTTCACCCTGTTTGGATGGGGAAGAACTTCATTTAGGTGTCATTATGTAGGACACTGACGTTCACGCCATCATAGATTTGCTTCACAATAGCGATGTATTTTAGTGGACAACCAAATTGACCAAGAGTACGCCAGAGGACTTCCCTGTTGACCAAGTCAAAGGCCTTAGTAAGGGCAATGAAAGTCAAATACAGGTCACAACGCTGATCTCTGCATTCCTGTATCTCGCGGGCAGCAAAGATCATGTCGGTGGTGCCGAAGATTGTCTAAAACCATATTGAGACGCCAGGAGGATAGCAGCGAGATCCCGCGGTATATGCCGTAATCTGTTCTGCCCCCTTATTATTATATCTATTGACGAGGTCTGAGGTCTTGGGGATTTCCTCCTGTTCCTTTGTACGACCGACACATACACGAAAGCATCCCGAGGCCAAAAACCGCCATGGGTCGCACCCCACCAGGTCTAGGCGGCCACCCCAGGAGAGTGGAAACAGCTGGTCAACAAGAGTCCTCCTGCTTTATACCTCACCTGGGATTTTATCAGGTCCTGTGGCTTTGTTATTTTCATCTGATTAATGGCAGCATCCATAAAGGTCCTGATATTCCATGCAACGACCATAAGAGGTGCACAGTTCTTTTTTTTTTTATCTTTTGCGATGTTTTTGACCGCAATGGGGATAACCTCACAGTGCGGTTTCCAGTCAGGTGAGTTTTAGGTAGGCTATGTTTAGGGCACCTTTTCTAGGCCTCTGCCCGTGTGGAGGTGACCAAAGTGGTTCCTGAAAGGGGTTGTTCAGTCGTACAGACAGGACAGGATTGCATTGCTGCCTAAATCCCAGTGCATAAACGACCTTCTTATCTGTGCGCCCATGTGCAGAGCTGTGACGAGAGACTCCCGGCAGTCATCTCTGCCTGTCCCGGCGCCACTCGTCTGTCGCCGTAGATTTAGGGGTCATGATGATAATGGTGATAACCTTAATGTAAAATAAGCTGGAGGCGACTCTTCAGGTGATCCAATAAAAATAATAATATAATTGAGATAGAGTACAGGTAACAATGTATCATTTGTGTAATGAATTAATAACAAATAAAATGCATGATATAAGCTAAGACAAACACAAGTTACACTCATGAATGAGAACGTCCAGATAAATGATGAATAATCACAGACTTTACGTGACCGTGTGATTTATGTCATTCTAACTCAGACATCATGAGTCTCATGCAACAAACCTGTCAAAGTGATCACCGCCATCATCTAGTGGGTCACCTGAGGTTAACAGGTGTAAATACTAAGGTGGAACACAGCACGGGAGGGGGGGGGGGGTCATATGATGCTTACATAGACCCATAACCATGTTAACACTAAGGTGGAACACATCACCGAAGGGGCGAAAGGTGGGAGTCATGTGATGGTAGTCAGGTAAGGTCAGAGGTCAAGAGTGTTATCCAATACTACATTAACCTGAGGGTGTCCCAGTCTCTCTAACATTTTCAGGTCCTTAAATAGGCAATAGATCAAATGTATGACCTTCTAAAAATTGCTTTACAATTGAATAAACATAAACTACTAAAACACAAGTAATGACGGAACATTTTAAAAGAACATGGATGAAAAAATATAAAACTTGTAATATACACAACATTAAAACACCAAAAATATACAAATTAAGGTTAAAACAAAAAAATAATACAAGGAATATGTAGAAAAGTTACGAGTTTTATATTTCAACAACAGTAATTAATATTAGATATATTATATTGCAGTTTATGTACTTAGTATGAATATAAATTTGATATATAAATAGGGTCTATCTAAAGGGAAAAGACATAAATGATATAAATGACAGGGAGAACGATAGAGAGTAGTAAAGATAATAAAAGGGAAGAATACAAAGGAAAGAAACGAGAACTAGAGTGAGGAAGACAAAAATGGACAGGCGAAAGAAAAATAGGGATAAAAAGAAAGAGACAAAGAACGAGAAAGATTATGAAGATTAATGTGTGTGTGTGTGTGTGTGTGTATGTATATATGTGTGTGTGTGTGTGTATGTATATGTGTGTGTGTGTGTGTGTGTGTGTGTGTGTGTGTGTGTGTGTGTGTGTGTGTGTGTGCATAACACAAAACTAACAAATCTCTATAACACAATTTATTTAAACACACACACACACACACACACACACACACACACACACACACACACACACACATATATATATATTTGCAACACATCACAAAGAATTAATGTAAATAAGTTTCAATGGTAAAGTGAATGTTTATTTAGTAACACAACACTGCCAGAAGATCTTAACAGCGAACAGACACCATAAGGCAGATATTTAAACCCCTCAGGCATGTGACCTTACCCAACACCCACACCTAATCTTACTGAATTACTGAGACCCCTCCTCTCTCTCTCTCTCTCTCTCTCTCTCTCTCTCTCTCTCTCTCTCTCTCTCTCTCTCTCTCTCCACACACACACTAAAACACTATCTTGCCAACACTGAACCCATGAACTGGCCCTTAAATACCACCACAGTGTCTTAAAAGTCACCCTGTGTGTGTTTGAGGACGTGTCAACATAGCCACCATCACACTGAATATTTAAAGCAATCAGTGTTATGTGTTAAGATAAGATGGCCTTATCTTGGCTCTTGATAATACTCCTCCCTATCTGTTGACAGCTATAATAAACATGTCACTTACGTCTGTTTGTAAGTTAAGTTAGGTTAGGTTAGGTTAGGTATAATACATCTATGATTTAAGTCTGTCTGTAGGTTAGGTTAGGTTAGGTTAGGTTAGGTTAGATTAGGTTAGCTCTAATACACATAATCACTTAAGTCTGTCTGTAGGTTTGGTTAGGATTTCTTCGTGTAACCAGAGTCGCAAGACAACATCAAAATGAACCAAATGTAACTATGACAAAAAATATTAATCCTCAAACGTCATTACGCCATAAAACAAATTCTCTCCTCAGGTGTGAGATCCAGTAATAAACAAAAACATCAGTTAATATGGCGTCGATTCTACACTGTGACACTACCGTATTTAAATTTCGTTTTCTTATTCATTGTGAATTTTATCCTCGTCCAATATTATTACACGTGTTAGTGCTTTCCTGTCACCATAGTGGCCACGTCACTTCCTGCGCTCAGCGTCTTGGGAGTTACGACCATTACCTCACACGAACACGTCAGGCATGACGACGATACATTGTTATCTATCTATCAAACTATCTATCTATCTATCTATCTATCTATCTATCAATCTATCTATCTATCTATCCACCCATCTATCCATCCATCTATCGATCTATCTATCTACCTATCTATCTACTCTTGTCTCTCTCTTACTGTAGGAGGTGGACGAAGGGAAACATAGACCTTACAACAAGGAAGGCTAGGTAGTGAGGTGGAGGATGTAGAAGTATAAGAGAAGGTAAAGGAAAAGTGCTAAGACAACAAGTAGAAATATCCACGTCTATCCTTACCCTGAAGGTACATTAGCATTATACACAGTTCATTCCTTAATAACATACCGTACCGTGATATAGTATAGATCACGTTTGTTTTTACCCTTAATTTACATTGGAAGTGTACTGTAAAAAAAAGCAAATCCTTAATCGTTTTAGGGTACTTATGCAAATTTTTACAGGTAAGATTTGTAAATAACACGTCTAGATTTTGGACAACCTCAAACAACTGTTAAATTGAGTCGTAGTTTTAAGTGAGTCAAATAGTTGCATTCTCACGATTCTAGTCAAGGGAAAAATATTAACCTCCATCTTTATTACATAGATTATATGAGTCATTGTTGTATGTTTTGATATTTCCAGTCACGGGGAAAACATAATGTATGAGTCTTTGAGAATCCGTGTCCATCACCAAGGGAATGCTTTAGTGTATGACCGCTTGCCTGTAACACTGATGTTTGTTGGCCATATATGTAAACATGAGCATAAAATTATTACCAGTATCTTATGGTTATACGAATCTCAGTAGTGTGGGTATACATAACTTAAGTTCAAGAAGTTGAAGTTTATATTCTAAGCTTCATCATCCTCTCCTGACTAATACACTGAATACAGGACTCATCAAACTATGAAACTAAACACTGCTCCGTAAGTCGAATACGATCACACGAAAGTCTTCACTCTCCTGATTGAAATAACTGGATCATGCCACGTATAAAACTCGTTATAGCTCTCAAGACTCGAAGAAAATCAATTAGCTCCTTCAAGAATTATCCCTATCAGAAAATAGATGATTACTGACACGATCATGCGGGTGATTCCATAATGTCCTACAAATTCGCAGAGGAGAAATAATGATATATGCATGTATATCAACAACCGCATCCAGATTTATCAGGTTTGTGGATATTTTTTAACATAAACTGAAGATGTTTCTTTGTAATACACAGGATATAGATATTGAAAACGAATAGAAAACAACGGAGAAATGTACAATGATTAATTTGACCTATTTGGCTTAAGTTGTGACCCTGACCTTTGGCCCCGTAACCCCTTAAAATATCACATATGTGTGTCTTTGAGTTATGTGCTGATGATGACTACCAACTTTTAGGTTTATCCATCCAATATTGTAAAGTAAATTGAGCTGACAGGTTTCGGGTGAACACACACACACACACACACACACACACACACACACACACACACACACACACACACACCTGTACTAAATAAAGACACAATAGCGCTTTCTGTAGGACAGTTTCATTCGACATCACAACACCCACATATCTGCCTAAACAACTGACGACCCATAATCCTCCTCTCCAGCACACTACCAAAGCGAGAGCTCTTGAACACAGACATAAACCACAGACTGAAAATGACATCACACAGACCATCTACACCGACGGCTTTCTAAACAACTACCTGTGGGAGGGCTGGAAGTGCTGTCACTGTAACTCAGCCTGACGGTAATGCGATAAAGGAGTTAGAATCGATAACTGGGCATCCACGCCATAAACTGAACTATTTGCCATACTCACAGCCCTGAAACTTATAAAAGACACTACCATAGACACTTATCATCACTGACTCCTTATTCTCACTACTTACTCTTAATTCCCTCAACTCAGATTGTCTTGCACTTGTCTCTGAAGCCATACACAAACATATATACCTAGTTGACGAGGGTTTCAGAATCAAGCTGTTGTGTATCCCCTTCACCTTGGCTTCAGTGAACATGATAGAGTTGATGCTTTAGCTGAACTCTCTTCCAATAAAGACACTTGAATGCAATATAGACCCTAAAAACTGTATTCAGGAAAGAACTTGTTGACGAATTTGAAGCAAGAAGACAAGTGTAAACAGACACTAGTCAACCTAGTTTCGACCATGAGGAGATGTATCAAGAATAACATGTATATACAGTATATGGGGCGAGTACCAAGATCATTAGATTATAAGATGTTATAACCGCTAGACTAAGGTAAGGAAGTAAGTACCTCTGGCAGTATGTAAACAAAACTAAATGTAAAGTGTGTGACCATGTTGGCTACTCACTCCAGCACTACGTCTTAGACCGTTAAAAATAATCAGAACTATTTATAGACAGGTCCAATCATACTGTGTCCCTAATAACAAGATAGTTGATATATTAAGACTGTATTCACATTTCACGTTTCTTGACAATTGGGGTCTGATAAACACCCTTTGTAATCTCTATAATCCTTCCCGCGCTACCGTTTACAGAATTAGTGTGAGGTGCACAATGAACTAGGTGCTGTCCGCGGCAAAATACAAAAATTCAATTCAGCACGCACGCACGCACACACACACACACACACACACACTGTAGTTTGAACTGTAGTTTGAGCTTTTCCCCATCTAAGTTATTATATGTCTTATTTGTGTCACTTATGTTACTTGTATATTATTTGTAATTCGTAACCCATTCCCCAAATATGTAACTGTATATTTTCAGCCTTCTGGCTGCCAAGCTCTTTCAATAAACCGTTAATTATTATTATTATTATTATTACACACACACACACTTGGCACGCGTGACGACAATAGCCCCTCGGTCAAAACTAATTTAGTAGTAGAGATGTATAAGTATTTGGCATAAAATAAACTGAAATGCCTTCAACATTCCCGCCTCAAGCCTCAAGTAGCAACCTTGACAGATATACTCCTTCAGAACACACCAAGGTCAAGTATGAGAAGTAGTCTCTCGTCTAGCTGAATATGAGGGATACTCTCTCCCCTTGGTCGAGTATGAGGGGGACGGTCTCTCATCCTGGTCGAGTATGAGGGGGACGGTCTCTCATCCTGGTCGAGTATGAGGGGGACGGTCTCTCATCCTGGTCGAGTATGAGGGAGACGATCTCTCATCCTGGTCGAGTATGAGGGGGACGGTCTCTCACCCAGGCCGAGTATGAGGGGGACGATCTCTCATCCTGGTCGAGTATGAGGGAGTTGGTCTCTCATCCTGGTCGAGTGTGAGGGGGACGGTCTTTCATCCTGGTCGAGTATGAGGGAGACGGTCTCTCATCCTGGTCGAGTATGAGGGGGACGGTCTTTCATCCTGGTCGAGTATGAAGGGGACAGTCTCTCATCCTGGTCGAGTATGAAGGGGACGATCTCTCATCCTGGTCGAGTATGAAGGGGACGATCTCTCATCCTGGTCGAGTATGAAGGGGACAGTCTCTCATCCTGGTCGAGTATGAGGAGGACGATCTCTCATCCTGGTCGAGTGTGAGGGGGACGATCTCTCATCCTGGTCGAGTATGAAGGGGACAGTCTCTCATCCTGGTCGAGTATGAGGAGGACGATCTCTCATCCTGGTCGAGTGTGAGGGGGACGATCTCTCATCCTGGCCGAGTATGAAGGGGACAGTCTCTCATCCTGGTCGAGTGTGAGGGAGACAGTCTCTTAGGGTCATCGAGCACCTGACGTAGGCGGACCACTGGCTCACCCCTCAAGTATCACCTCTCACGCCTCACCTTGTACAAACAAACCTGGCAGCGTCTCCTCTCATCTCTCTGACTCATCCTTCACTCCTTCTCTATCTCTCTCTCTTTAGTCACTGTCTCTAAATCCTCGGCTGTCATTCTTGTTAGTCTCTCACAGTCTATCATGCTTTGACTGTCTCTCCCATCAGTCTCTCACAGTCTATCATGCTTTGACTGTCTCTCCCATCAGTCTCTCACAGTCTATCATGCTTTGACTGTCTCTCCCATCAGTCTCTCACAGTCTATCATGCTTTGATTGTCTCTCCCATCAGTCTCTCACAGTCTATCACGCTTTGACTGTCTCTCCCATCAGTCTATCACGCTTTGACTGTCTCTCCCATCAGTCTCTCACAGTCTATCATGCTTTGACTGTCTCCCGTAATTCTCTTATTATTTCTTACGGATTTCCTTTCATCTTTTTCATTGTTATATAACCCCTCAATTCTTCCCCCTCCTCCTCTTCCTCTTCTTCTTTCTCTTCACAGCGCCGTCCCCTCCTCCTCCTTCTCTTCCTTCCCCTAATACCATCCTCTCCTCCTCTTCTCCCTCCTCCTCTTCCTCTTCTTTCTCTTCACAGCGTCGTCCCCTCCTCCTCGTTCTCTTCCTTCCCCTAATACCATCCTCTCCTCCTCTTCTCCCTCCTCCTCTTCTTCTTTCTCTTCACAGCGTCGTCCCCTCCTCCTCGTTCTCTTCCTTCCCCTAATACCATCCTCTCCTCCTCTTCCCCCTCCTACTTCTCATCACGTCCTCCACCCCATCCTCCTCATCCTCCCCCTCCTCCTCTTCTTCACTTACCTCTGTAACTCAGGAGGAGTCGGCGTAGAGTCGTCCTCCAAGGTGGCATCTTCGTCCTCCTCTTCCTCCTCCTCCTCCGCGCCATCTATGAGGTCCACGTAAAACATGACTGGGTTCTGGTGACGTCAGCGGAGTTCTACTGACGTCACAGACGTTTTAACGAGTCAACACGGTTCTAATGACGTCACAGGGGTTTTACGGACGTCACTGAGGATCTACTTACGTCACCGTGGTTTTAATAGTCACTGGGTTCTAATGACGTCACCGTAGTGCCAGAAAGATTCTTATGACGTCACGAATCTTCTGATGACATCAATAGACTTTTTTAAACGTTTTTTTTTTCAATAACCTCAAATTCGTTCACTGTCTTGTTCCTTCTTTAGTTCACATTTTATTTTTTTTCTTATTTAATTAATTCCATCGATTTTTTTTGTTTCTCCTTATTTTAATTCACTTCATATCCTTCTTATTTTATTTTTATTTTGTTCAGTTTATTTTTCATTTATCATCGCCTCTAAATTTTCCTCCGTTTCACCAGCACCTGAACTAACGTTACGTATTACTGAACCAAAGATACAGGAATTATTTATAATATGTAAGTCAGTAGGTCAGTTCCTAGCCAATAGTGTTGCTTCTATGTTATGTTCACTTAAATCACATTTTTCACTATGGATTATAACAAAAATCTGATGAATGAACTGATATAAAGAAACGAATATAACATTGAATCATCGGAATAATGCCCAGATTTCTATACTACTGAAAATCTGGGCATTTATCGATGACCCTTACCAGAATACCCAATATATATGTACAAACAAAATTATGCCCAAATTTTTAAATAGTTATACTGCATACATTAATCTGGGGCACTTTTTTCGATGGCCCTTACCAATAAATGGATTACAAACAAACAAAATTATGCCTAGATTTTAAAGTTATTAAAATTTATACAAAAATCTGGGCATTTTTTTTTTCGATTACTTACAAAAAAAGTCCATAACGTTGACTAAGACAACAGCTAGATCTAACAGGTAACTTATCACATTAATGTTCATTCTATTCATATCGTTTTAACAATCATATTTCCTCCTAACTCTGAGGAACGATGAGAGTGCAGGTATACCAGAGCCCAGATCACAGGTATGGTAATGTTAACGTGTTTATGTGGAAATGAAGTGAGATCTCAAATAGGGATTCTTTCTTTCTGTCAGTCTGTCTGTCTCTCTCTCCTTCCTTCCTTCCTCTCTCCCACTTTCCCTCCTTCCCTCCTTCCTTCCTCCTTTCTTTCCTCTCTTCCTCCATCCATCCCCCACTCCCTCTTCTGTCCTTCCTTCCTCCCTCCTTTCCTCTCTTCCTCCTCTTCTCTCTTCCCTCATCATTTCCTCTTCCCTCCCTCCTTCTTTTCCCTCGCCAAGAAGGTCATTTGGTAGTAAAATCAATCGTGAATACCCTCTTACAGGTACATATTCAGCTACATGTTAGTGATCAACGACTCATCTGTCCATCTGTCTGTCTGTCTGTCTGTCTGTCTCTTTTATACCCCGCCTGAACTCGACCTTGGGACAATAGTGTTTAAAACCTTATCACTGTGCCTTAGAATGATATCTGATAGCTATTTGCACTTTAAATGCCTTGTCTATTAGTTTTGGGACACTTACCCATCTGCTGTAAGGAAGGAAGGAAGGAAGGAAGGAAGGAAGGAAGGAAGGAACGAAAAGTAGGTAGGGAGGAAGGAAAGGCAGGGATGAAAGAAAGGAAAGATAGGGAAGACAGGGAGAAAAGGTAGGGAGGCAAGAAAGAAAAGGTAAGGAGGAAAGAAAGGGAGGAAGGGAAGGGAGAAAGGGAAGGAAAGATAAGGGGGGGAAGGAAGGATGGATAAGGCGGGAAGTAAGTAGGAAAGGTAGCGAAGGAAGTAAGGTGGAGAGGGAAAGTAAGAGAGAAAGAGAGTAAGGAAGAGAGAGTAAGGAAGAAAGAAAGAGTAGTGCAGAGAAGTCAATCACACTTCCTCTCCCTCCTCTCACTCTCACTTCCTCCTCATTATCCCGTCCCCTCTCCCAGCCACACTTCTGCTCTCACCCAACTCTCTCCTCCTCTCCCTTCTCCTCCCCTCTCTCAGTTACCCCTCTGTTCTCACCTAGCCCTTCCCTCTCCTCGCCTCTCCTCTCCCAGGCACACCTCTACCCTCCCCTCTCCCATCGACCCCTCTGCTCTCACCCAACTCTCCCCTCCCCTCCCCTCCCCTCCTCACCTTCCATTTCCCTCCCCTCTCCCATCGACCCCTCTGCTCTCACCCAACTCTCCCCTCCCCTCCTCCTCCTCACCTTCCATTTCCCTCCCCTCTCCCAGCCACCCCTCTGCTCTCACCTAATTCTCCCCTCTCCTCTCCTCTCCCAGCCCACCCCTCTGCTCTCACCCACCCCTCCCTCACTCTCCCAACAGTGAGTCGCAGCAACAGGTGGGCGGTGTGTGGCCCTGGCGACAAGGGCGTGACAGGGAAGGAGAGTAAAGGGATGGAGAAAAGATGGAAGGGGTGATAGGTAAGAGTAAGAATGGGAGAAAGATGGAAAAACAAGAGAATGGATAATGGGATGATGGTGACAGTAGAATAGGCTGTGTGAGAGAGAGAGAGAGAGAGAGAGAGAGAGAGAGAGAGAGAGAGAGAGAGAGAGAGAGAGAGAGAGAATACTAAGTAATCTTCCATAATAATAATACAATAATAATACAATACAATATACAATACAGACTACACAATGCCCATGTTTGCGTTTATCACATTTTCCTGATTTTTTTTTATTTTACTACTACTACCAATAATCAATAATAATAATAATAATAATAATAATAATAATAATAATAAATAATAATAATAATGATGATAATAATAATAATTATGATGATGATGATGATGATGATGATGATAATAACCTCCCAAAAATCACGGTATCATTAATCTCTCACCAGTTGAAAAATATCAGATATAAAAGATAAAAATCATATAAAAAACAATAGCTCCGACTAAAGTGTCTTAAAACATCATTATCTCCTCTTTTTTTTTTCTCAATCATAAACTAAATGAATCTGTTAGTAAAATGTGTTTACAAATTCATCACATCTCAGGTAATTCATTTTAATTTTTCAATGTTCACTCTCTTCATGGTTGCGTCACTGTAGTGTTCACAGTGAAATGAATGATAAAATATTAGTTGGAGACGTTAGCGTTTCTATAGGCACTAAATAAAATGTTTAAGATAATAATAAGAATAATAGCAAATAGTAGTAATAGGAGGAAGAAGAAGAAGTAGAAGAAGAAGAAGAAGAAGAAGAAGAAGAAGAAGAAGAAGAAGAAGAAGTCTAATAATAATAATAATAATAATAATAATCATAATAATAATAATAATACAAATAATAATAACGTCAAATACTACTACTACTACTTCTAATAATAATAATAATAAAAATAATAATAATAATAATAATAATAATAATAATAATAATAATAATAATAATATACCTTAGTTTCAACAAATCGAAAAATCACATAATACCAAAACCTATAAAATACATAGTGATAATAAAAACAGCTTCATGGTCAAAAATACAGTAAATCACAAAAAAGTAAAAAAAAGAGCACCCAAAATACCAAAAATCTCAAATAAAAAATTCTACTAACAGATTCCTTGAGGACAACGTCAATGAAACAGAATCAACGCCTAAGTAATGTCTTCAGATACTTTTAACGTTGATTTTTTTGTTAATTAATTCTTTGTTATTTTAACGTTGTGGCATTGAAGTAAAGTCATTACGTTATGACGATGTTATATCAATGCTGAATTATTCATAAAGTCATTCCAACGTCGAATCAACTCAGAATAAACACAGAATGAATAAGAAACGTTGATAAATGAACGGATGAATGGAATAGCTCTGATAATACTCTTAATAACATCAATAAATGAATATATAAGCAAATAAAAAAAACACGATATGAATAACAAACGATAATAAAAGAGTGAATGAATGAATGGCAAAAAATAACACTTAATAATAATTATGAATAAAAATGAAGAGAATGGCACTTAAAATAAACAGTAAACCGGTAATACAACATATGAACGGAAATAACAAACACAGATGATAACTGTAAAAACCAACTCACAGAATGAGTAAGGCGTGCACAATAAACTAGCCGTTTAAGTGGTAAAAAAAAATTAAATTAATTGTAAAAACTAAAGTAAAGAGAAGAATGAATGAACACCAATAATAAACAAATACAAATATATAAGTAAACGAACGAATTAACACTGGGAATAATCTATAAAAAATGAAAAATATACATAAATAAATAGATAAATATCACTTATAATATATTTAAAAAAACAACAATAAGAAAATGGACAAAACAACACAAAATATTGGTATAACTGCAATAGAGTAAAAGACTAATTAAAGGAAATGAAGACACTGCGAATAATGGAGAGTGGTGTAAAAGACGGATAACGAAATATAACGCACATAGTATATCGTGATAACGGTGATACATGAGTAAATAAACGGAATAACACACATACACCCACACAAGGTATAATTTGGGGCTGGCCCGTACACCCACTGTCACCCGTAAGCCAG
>CAUDMG010002233.1:757500-880000 GCA_958450375.1 Homarus gammarus
CGGAAATTACACGTCAATGACCTTCTTACTGGGGTACAAGTGTGGCGGCGACACAAAGGACATCAGAGCGAAATAGAACCACCAAGAATTATTACTTCTTATATACCACACACAACCATACACCAAAAACAGGGGTAAACACAGTGACATAGACGATAATAGTAGTTGTACGTACAGCTACAGGTATAGGGTACAGCTACAGGTATAGGGTACAGGTACAGGTATAGGGTACAGCTACAGGTATAGGGTACAGCTACAGGTGTAGGGTACAGGAACAGGTATAAGGTACAGCTACAGGTATAGGGTACAGTTACAGGTATAGGGTAGAGGTACAGCTACAGGTATAGGGTACAGGTTGCAGCAAAAGTCCTCCCACAACTTATTACACAGGGCTGTGGGAGAACTTTTGCTGACAACTGTACATGTATAGTTTACAGGTACAGGTAAGAGTTACAGGTAAAGGTACAGGCGCAGTTAAAGGTTAAATATATAAGGCATGGTTTACAGGTACAGTCACCTCAAAAAATCCGCGTCCCATTGACCAGTAAACATTCTTGGTTATAATGTCCCTTACCTGAGGATGTTACACACAGGTCCTCCATAACATTCCGTTTTAATGTTATAGTAAATATTATGAACAAACGAACGATTCCTCACTTCCTCTTTTCTTGGGGTTGTCACACACACACACAGGTAAAGGTACAGGTAGAAATACAGTAATCACCAGACCGTAACAACACAACTACACGAAATATTAATGCAGATAGTACTAGTCATTTTCCCCAATGGCAAACAACCCCACGTAAACGATGGCGAAAGTGCTTACAATATCATTCACATCTCTAATAAAACGAAACAAAAATAATAGTACAAATAACAATGAAAAGAGTCACTAGGAATAATCACTCCAAAGGCTTTAATTCTATTTGTGTATTAAGCTTACGTTTCATTCATTCAATCCTGCATTACACTAAGCTGAAAGATAATGTGTATAATTCACTTTAATTATCTTAGTTATACCAAATTGAAAGGCAATATGTGTATAACTTATCCATTATTATACTAATTATTCTAACTTCATAGATAATGTGTGTAAAATAAACAGAGAAGGACGGGTAGACTGAGACAGAAACACAGACAGAGGACAGATAGAGAAGGAGACAAGGAAAGCGAGAGAGATACAAACAGAGAGAAAGTCAGAGTCAGAGGGAAACAGAGAGAGATTGACAGACAGAAAAGAGAGGCAAACAGACAGACAGAAAGAAGAGAAAGAAAGACAAAAAGACAGAAAGACACAGATGGGGAGAAAGAAAAGAGAGAGATACAGATAGACAGGCAGACAGGCAGATACAGAGAGAAAAAAGAGACAGACAGAGATAGACACAGAACGAGATAAAATAAAGAAAGACAGACAGACAGACAGAAGGACAGATAGAAAGACAGACACACACAGAGAAAGGAGAGAGAGACAGACAAACAAACACAGAGACAGACAGACAGACAGACAGAGGCAGACAAAGTAGACAACGTATTCAATAAACCACAAAAGTTAATATTGTCATCAAGCACCGCAAAAAAAAAGTCTTCGTTGGGTCCTGTTATTTTTTTTTTTTTATTGGGCACTCCCCTACACCTAGAGGAAGGTCAGTCTGTAAGGTCATAGGTCATAGGTGGCATGGAAGGGTCAAAACAGCATCACAAAGAGTCCCTCCTCTTTCATTTGTTCATCCCTCCCTCTATCTCCCTTAACTCCCCTTTCCTCTATCTCCCTTAACTCTCCCTCCCTCTATCTCCCCCTTCTTCTTTCTTAACTCTCCCTCCTTCTCTCTTATCTCTCCCTTCCTTCATAACTCAATCCACACCTTCTCCCTCTCTATTCCATCCTCCCTCATCTTTCTCCCTCTCTCTCTTAACGCCAGCCTCCCTCTCCCACCCACACCATCATCACAGTCTCACCTGTATTTGACGTTCAACATCTGACATCAAGGTGGTTTGGCTTTGTATGTGTATATGTATGAGTGTACATGTATGTGAATATATGTATATCTTGATACCTCTATGTATCCATGAAATAATAATAACAACAATAATAATAATAATAATAATAATAATAATAATAATAATAATAATAATAATATAACAGAAGTGTGTTATTACTTAGAAAATAATATAGTAAAATACTTCATACTAAAATTATGCACAGAAAAGCAAGTTTAATAATTTTATGAACAGTGGCACAACATATTCAGATCGGCATATAAACCGAAGCACATCTCCTTTGAACACCGTTATGTATATTGTCACTCATGGATGGAGTGTGTTTGATGCTAAAATTAAACTATAGCCACCATGACGACCATGACCCACCGAGGACAACCTGCAACACATATAACCGTATCTGCCTCTAGGTATATGAAATAGCACTGGTAGATTAATATTGTGGCGAATGAAAGTATTTAGGAATCACGATGATGAGGACGTCTTCTGTGATCATGAGCTAGTAGTGAGGACCTGACTATCATTACTGGTGTTGGAGTGTACAGTATAACCAGGGTTGTTGTCAAGTATTCAGACGTTTATGACTGCTTGACGACTTGTGACTGTTGACCCTCTCTCTCTTAGCATCTCTCTCCCTCCCTCCCTCACCCCTCTCTTATCTCTTCCTTCTTCCCTCTCTCTTATCTCTCCCTTCTTCCCTCTTTCTTAACTTTCCCTCCCTCTCTATTAATTCGCCCTCCTTCCCGTCCTCTCTCTCTTATATCTCTCCCTCCCTGCCTCTCTCGTATCTCTCCCTGACTCCCTCTCTCTTCGCTCTCTTTCCTTCCTCTCTCTTAATTCTCCCTCCCTCCCTCTCTCTTAACTCTCCCTCCTTCCCCTCCCCCCTCTATTTTATCTCTCCCTCCCTCTCTCTCTCTCCCTCACTTTTATACCTCCGTCCCTCCCTCTCTCTAACTTGAGTCGTCTGTGCCAGCCACCAAAAATGATTGATTCGACTAACCAAGACTGAGTGACTACCCATCAAGGTGACAGCGTAATTGCATCAGGTAGTCAATCAGGTTAATTACACCTTAATCACCTCTAGTCTTCGAGATAATCACCTGTATTATACTTCGTTTTCGAATTTGCACCCTACTGGGAATAAGTAGCTAATGGCTTTGTTGGTTATCCTTGGTCGAAATGCCATTCTGTTTACCTTATTTGTATACCCGCGCTAAGTAAGTTGGAAATTGTTTACCTACATTGTATGTCCATATACATACTCCTGCATTGGCTATGTACTGTATATCTATATGCTATGCTGAATATCTAGATTGGCTATATACATGCTGAATTGTATACCTGCCTTGTCTGTATACATCCTGAACTGTATACCTACAATTTATATACATGCTGACCCTTATATCTACATTGGCTATATACATAATGAAACAAATGTAAACTTGTATGACAATCTTACTCAATATCTATCTATCTATCTATCTATCTATCTACCTATCTATCAATCTATCATCTTAACTGGAACTAATTGAACATTTCTGGTTAAAGTAGTTCTGATGTCACTATAGCTTTATGTTTTAGCTTAAGTTACCCAGAAATCACCGGAAGATTCGTCCCCAGCTTATTTCACCTGAAGATTAAACACCCTAACGTTATCTGGGGGAGTAGGTTAGGTTAGGTTAGGTTAGGTTAGGTTAGGTTAGGTGACCCCTAATTAGTTACGAAGAATATTCATCACGAGATCATTAATAACTTTAGTGGAAGGTTTAATTTGTCGTTTGACTTAACCCATATCTGCTATAATTCTGTTATGTATAAGTAGTATAATGGACTGTTAATTAAGAGTTGAAAAAATATAAAAAATAGTTTGGGTAATGGTAACAAAAATATAAATCGAAGATGATATTAATAAGTCTTTGGACATACTAACTTCGTGTTAGGAAATAAGTTACAAAGGTTATTCACATGAGTAAGTTGATCGTCTGGTTCATGAGGTCATTTACCATAGACAAAAATATAATGATAAATGCTGTTTAAGTTAGTGAATACACGAGCATCTTCCACTTCTCCCGGACACACGTGAGACGGGTGTTATCCACTACCAAACATCACAAGTTTCTTCCAGTACTCAACAAATTAAGTCCATCACCAAGTAAAACGGAACGAACCAACCGTCCGAATGACTAGTAATCTGGTAAGTGGTGAAATGATAAAGATAAAGAATAATAATAAACTTTAAGCAAATATGCTAAAGTCTCCTATGCTATAAACCACTCATAGAAAATGTATATATTCTTCCTGAGAGAAAACGAAGTAAATATCTGGGGTAACCTACCTTTTGGCTGTAAGTCCCATATCGTGTCGCAAAAACCCAATAACCATGAAATAACATTTCACTCATTGTTATAACAATATTAAACCTTTATAGGGCAGCTCCACACTCAGCTAATTTATTCTTATTAACGTCAGAAGAATTTATTCAGCTTAGAGAAGTCCCCTGCCCTGTAAAGGGTTAGCTAGTAAAAATACGCTGTGGATATTTGTCTGGTGTTCGCTTAAGTAGGTTTAGAAATAACCCACCTAGCCGATATCCGGACAAATATCCACGTCGTAAAAAATATTTTTTTCTAACCTTGAACAACGAAGTCGCTGGGGACTGCGATCACGACCGAATCCATACAATTTAGCGTTCGTCGCAAGCGATGAGTCGCAGCTGACAGCACGACTGCGGCGGCCCCTCAGCGTGGCGTATACCTGACCCAGGCGGACTTCCGGCAGCCGCAGCTTGCGGGACCAGCTGCCGCGGTGCGTGGAGGCTGCGACGGCTGGGTGTGTGTGTTGCTGAGGGTGGTGAAGTTGGCATTTCATGTGGCCCTCCAGCTGACCCAGATCCAGGGTGGCGGCTGAGAGTGGCGCTCGACGCTTGGGTCGCAACGACAGAGATGAGGCCGAGAGAGCTCGTCCTGGTTGGGGAAATTCGAGAATAAAATATTAACAAATAATCGTGGAAAAGTGGTGAGATAAGAGTAACTCAGAGTAAGTTTCAACACTCTCTAGGTTACGCGGCTTAAATAAACAGTTTAAAAACAATGTAAAATCCTAAAGACGCCAGATAGATAATAGGAAGAATTTAAATAGACAGTAAGCTGGGTTGAATATTCGAATTGTTCAGTAACATTTTAAAACTATTAATAACAAAATTTAAGTTCCTCCTTTAAAATAATATCCTAGGCCAGTTTAAGTTACACTGGATTATTTTAGGTTAGGTTAAATAAGGTTAGTTTCGGTTAAATCCCACACATTCAGATACTGTGCATTATTTACCGTGATGAAAAAAAGATGTTCCAATGAGGATTCAGGAATAACTTACCTATGGCCGCCAGACCCCGTAAGGTGGTCCACTTGCGGCTTTTGGTGGAATTGGAGGTTCTCCCCACGTTCATGAGGTCCCCTTGGGAGCGTGACGACCGACCCAGGGAGATGTTCTCCGGGTGGAGGAGGCTGGTGTGTGAGCGGGCGAGTCTGGCGGCGTTAGGGAGGCTCTTGGTGCCCTGGACCCAGATGGGGTCACCAGGCGGACTAAGGAAGTGCTGGTGATGACTGGAGCCGTCACGGGGGTTGTACGTATTGTTATTGGGTAACAGGTAGTGAATGCTGGTAGGACTGTTATTACTGCTATTGTTAGCGCTGTTATTGTTGCTGTTATTGTTGGCGAGGTTCTGAGCAGCGATATGCCTTTCCATCAGGGCCAGTAGGTTGCCGAGGGATCCCCCCATGCAAGCGTTGTCCATGACTCCATCTGTAACACAAGAATCACAAAGTTAATTAAAAAATAACAGGACAAGTACCGACTTAGGCATAATCTACATGTAAAGTAATTCCCATAAACGGGTGGTACCTTAACTACCATCTAATAGTAGAGGTACAATAGTTCCCATGTAGTAGCAAAATCATAAAGTTATTACACTGCTTGAATCTAGACATGAACACATAAGTATTTAGAAAAATAATCCATCTAGTAATAGATTTTCTCAACATGTGGAGACGTGAAACGGGACCTGTGTCAACTAAGCAAAGTTATAAAGAGAACAACCAAAATGGCGCCTGCTTTGCATGGAGACTCGATTACAGTTATCCTCCTTAAAGGGAAAACATAAGGGCACAAACTTTAAAAAATTTAGGATCTAAACTTGTCGGAAAAGGTTTAATCCAAATAAACCTTGTCTAAAATAACCTAACCTAACACTATCGTAAGCCACGTTGCAAAATATTTAGCACTACAAAACTTTACTCAGATCCATCATGTGTGTTAAGTGTGTGTTACATATTATTTTAATTCAGTTTTACTAATTCAAAATCTACAATACAATAACCTGAATATTTTATGAAGAATTATATCCGAGTTGTCTGAGCTGCAACATCAACAGTCATTCAGGTTTTACAAAGGAATAATTTACATTGTTATTCTAAAGGTTGGAATGACAGCGTCAATGGACATATCCCAGCAGGTTAATTAAGGTCACCAACATACTTGCGTCACGTCTCTGTGCTGCCTTCACGTCAATATTGTCTGTTGTCTCAAGACATCATTTCATCTCTTTAATAATAACTTTTACTCACACGAATACTCTAAAATCACTTATGCTAATTTCATCTATTGATAATATTAATTAGACAAACATTAACCCCTCAAAGTACGATGATTTAGCGCCAAGTAAAATATTATCTTACTGACGGGAATAAATAAACGTGTTCATAAAGTTAAGATATCGTAGGTAAGGGGGTTAGGATTCTCAATTAATGAGGTAATTCAGTGTACTTAGTGGATTATCCAACTCAAGAGGGTTAGATATCTTACTTATTGGGCAGATTCCTCGTACTCATTACACTCAACGGGCTAAATCATCGTACTCGAGGGATCAAGGGTTTAGAAATCAGTCATACAAAAAAATTAAATCATGAGCTCTCAAGTAGGTCAACGCATACTGTCATGGCAGCTCCCGAACAGCTGAGTTCACCTCCCGACGCTCCTCCTCATTGGTCATTGCTACCTATCCTTGGTCGTGATTAGTCAATGCCGCCCCGTTCAAGTTTATACTTATAGGCTCTACATTTTCTTCTTTATCAAATGAAATTCCGGTCTCTCTCTCTCTCTCTCTCTCTCTCTCTCTCTCTCTCTCTCCCACCTCGCCCCTCTTTCCCACCTCGCCCCTCTTCCCCCATCATCACCTTTCTTTTCTTCCTTCCTCCCTCCCTCCCTACACCTACCCCTACACCTACGCTATAAGTGTGACCAATCACGAGGGACACAAAACATGGATCAAAGGTCAAGTGAGGGATGAGGTCACGAAGGTAGATGGTCGCTGATAACCTGAGTCATTGGTTAATCAAACGTCTAATTGACAAACATATTTCATCCCCACCAATTTAGGTCAATGTCATTTATCTCTCTCTCTCTCTCTCTCTCTCTCTCTCTCTCTCTCTCTCTCTCTCATTCATGTAAACACAAAAACACCTACATCAATACAAGTACACACACACTACAGCACAATACCTATACTTACACCGCTGTAAACAAACACACACACACACACTTACACACGACTATATAATCCCCATACTTACACCACTATAAACACACACACACATACACAGGTGCACACAATTTACGTGAGAACAGGTAAGTAATGACAGCCACAGCCATGGTGATTTAACACGTCCGGCCTGAGGAGCAAACGTTCACCTGTATAATTAACTTGTATTTACCGTCTCACAACTGACGTACAATGATCCGAGGTGTGATTTAGTGATTGACGTATAAGATTAAGTGCGTAGGGTAAAAATACGGACAAATAAATTAACTTATGTCTCAGCTACGTATGATAAACCTCCATACATCTAAACAACGTTCAAATACACCACCATACACCTAAACAACGTACAATACACCAATACACACCGAAGTAACGTACGACAAACCTGGCGTATAGTGGAGGAGAGTAAAAAAAAAGTCATCAGCAACAATTACCGAACTAGACTTCACTCACGCTGACTCTATCATTAAAGTAACTTATAGACGAACACTGATGATTTTATGGACTATGATTCAAGTCCCCCCTTCTCATCCTCGGGAAAAAAAATGTAAAGTAAAAGAAAATGCAAACCGGATGAAGGGTCGTATTTACCACAGCAATCATATACGTTTTTATAGGTAACCATTGATAAAGTTATGAGCTATTATTAAAGTCTTCCCCCTCTAAGCCTTTGAGGAAAATGGAGGGACTAGGGGGAAATAGGAGGGAATGGGGAAAATGGAAGGATTATAGGAGGAAAGGGGGGGGGGAAATGGGGAAAACGGAGGAAAATTAGTAAAAATTAGGATAAATAGAGGGAAAACAGAGGAAAATGTAGGAAATAAGGAAAAATGAGTAAAAATATAATGAAAAATGGACGGAAAATGGGAAACGGATGAGGGACAAATATACCGTTTATAATTGCGTTGTTGTTTTTTCTTCTCTGTCTCTCTCGTCTTATTGCTCACTTATTGTGTTGCTTTTAGACGTCACAAACAATAACTCACTCTCGTCCCTCTCATTACCCGGAGAAAACGAGAGAGAGAATGAGAAGCGGATAAGAGTGTATTCGTTAGTAGTGTAGTTCCAGCTTTTTCCTTCAGTGTGTCTTTGTTAAATATCTAACTTAAACCAGAGAAGTAATAAGGAAATAAGTAAGTAATAAGTAATAAGTAAATAAGTATTCAGGAATAAGTAACAGTAATAAGCAATAGGTAATAAGCAATAAACCCATACGTGATGAAAGAAAGAGAAGGTGTGAGATAAAACAAAATAAATTAAAATGAGAAGAAAACGAGAAGCGGGGAAATAGTAATAACAGAAAATAAAGAACGGAACAAAACAGAAATCGTACAACAGAGACGTAATGACAGAAGACAGGGAACAGATGCAGGAAGACAGTATCTCGCTCTTATTACCGTCGACTGTGTTACACCCGTTAATTAGATCATGGGGGGGAGGGGGAGGGGAGGGGGAGGTTAACAGGTAATTACAATGTGTGTTTGGTCATAATGGAGTCGGGTTAGGTTAGGTTAGGTTAGGTTAGGTTAGGTTAGGAAGCTGTGAAGCCGAGGTGTTATTTAGGTTGGGATGTTGGTGTGTGTGTGTGTACAGAGATCATGTGAGGTCAGTAAGTTATATATATGTGTGTGGGCGGGGGGGGGGGGGGGGGGGGGGGGGGCAGGGTGGGGGGTGAAACCATACACCTGGTATTAATTAATTTACCAAATGTCTCTGGTAGGTACAGTACACTGACATATTCGGCCCTCTGTTATAATTCTCGTTTTTTTAGGACTGTACATGTGGACTTCATTGTGACATTTCTCCCTCATAAAAATACACACATTGTTTAGTCCCTTCCCCCCTTCTGAAAATCCTGGATCTGCCCCTGAATACTGCCCCCTTGCTCTTTCTCTCTTACCCTCTCTCCCTTTAATGTACACCTGCACTGTTCGTCTCTCTCTCTCTCTCTCTCTCTCTCTCTCTCTCTCTCTCTCTCTCTCTCTCTTTCATATTTCTATATGTTGTACGCCACACAGTATAATCACACACACACACACACACACACACACACACACACACACACACACACACACACACGACCTAAACGGAGACATAAATTAATGACCTAATCTGATGATGTCACCTCTGTTGATCCAATTGCCAGAAGGTCACAGGCCAGGTCAGTTTCTCTCTCTCTCTCTCTCTCTCTCTCAAGATATACACCCAATACCGCTCCCTTTTTCTTTCTCCTCTCTTGCCCTCTCCCCCTTAAGGTACACCTGAACTAGCTCTCTCTCTCTCTCTCTCTCTCTCTCTCTCTCTCTCTCTCGGTTAACCAAATTACATTCTACTTTAACAGTAAACAAAAGCCATCATCATTAACTGTGAATTTTCGAAAACTCTTTGTTGTGAAGGGAGATAGGGATAATGGGGGTGGGGGGAGGGAGAAGATAAAGATGAACGGACGTAGAGAGAGAGAGATAACGAGGAAAACAGGAAACAAAATGAGTGATAAGGGAAAAAACAGATAGATAGGAAAGTGAGGGAGGTAGGGAGAGAAGATAGGGTAGGATAATAGGGAGGCAGGGAAAGTAAGTAGATAGGAAGGGAAAGAAGATGGGGTAAGATAGTAGGAAGGGAGGGAAGGAAAGTAGGTTAAAGAAATTGGGAATATATCATACAGGTGGCAGTGGGGGCGTGTGTGTAGGGTAAGCGTGATGCCGGGACATTAACAGGAGCAGCGGAAGTTGTCGTACAGTTACGGGGTCACGGTGTACTGTATGGCGGTAGTGGTAGATGCTCCCCGAGGTCATCTTCCCAGGGCACAGGTAGTGACGGTAATCTTTCGTAGCGGAGATGTGCCACCCATAGAGGAGATGCCCTATTACCATACCCACCTCTGCCATACACACACACACACACACACGCACGCCTGTTGACATACATACAGTACAATACACCGTCTCCTATACGCATTACTCAGTCATACACACTACTTCACTAAGGTCAGGATTCTTTGTGATTCGTATGATTATTTTCCTTAATCAGATATAAGACAAACCTAACCTAATCTACCCTACCCTAACCTAGCTTTTAGTAGTCTCACCACAACAAACATCACCAGCGACATACGAAATAAAGATAAATTACGTCTAGCTGTAACCAATAGACCAATGATTACAACAGCAAATTGATAATAATACATAATAACTTTCTTTCGATCATTTAGAGAAGACAAAATCCTCCCCACGTCATAACTGAAAAAAAAATAATGTCATAAAATACCTCTTGTTGATATCGTCTGCAGAGATCTTATTATAATTAATCAACAAGACAATACTTTGGTGTTTGTTCGAGTTATATTGTTCACAACCTTAGGACGGACGGACATACAAGGACGGAGTGACACAACTGACACATTGACCCACACGATAAGAGAAATAAGTGATAATAGAGGTCTAAGACAACTAGTAGATAATATCATACATACTTGTCTATACATACTTGTCTATACATACTTAACATATACATTAGCTCGTATACATGCAACAATCAAAGAACTTCCTACTCAATACACACCGTTGTCAAGATAAACAATTAGTTATAGATTGTACCAAAACAACATAACTTGGCCCCAAATCCGCCGGAAACGACCCACTTGGGGGTATAGCCAACACATCAACTGTCGATATATAACCATTGGTATCAAGTAACATGAAATTCTGCTTATGATTGTTGGATGATTTTATTATATACAAACTTCTGAAGACATTTCGTGATTAGACAGATAGACAGACAGAGAGACAGACACATTAAGACAGACAGAGAGACAGACACATTAAGACAGACAGACAGGCTAATTGCTGTATCCTAAACACGTTGGCTGAGAAGATATAATAAAAAATAACAAATAATAATAATAATACAATGAAAAAGAATGAGACACAGTTATTGGCGTCTCTTGGCTACCAGACCTGATAATGAGGGTTGTTTCTCACCTCTCCTGGGATCAACTGAGAGACAATATGAGGTTGTGGGTGTAGAGAGAGATGCTCAGGGGTAAGATTCTTCTCCATTTGTGACAGAATGAAGACCACAGTCCCTGGGTACAATTACCACCCAAATGTGAAAAACGATAACAATCTTTTTTTTAACAAGCACTACCATAAGGTGTCCAGTAACAAGTATTATTATTGTGTGAAATATTAATACAGGGAGTCTTTTGTAGCAAGTATTATTATTATGTACAGTGTTAATGTAGGGAGTATATTTGCAACAAGTATTACTGTCAGCATTCAAATGAACTTTACAAGAAGTTCTATTGAACCTAACCTAACCTAATCTAACCTAACCTAATCTAACCTAACCTAACCTAATCTAATCTAACCTAACCAAACCAAACCTAACCTAACCTAACTTTACAAGAGGCTCCACCTCATTAAAACATAACAAAACGAATTTCATAAAAGTAGGGATTGAATATTTTCATATTAGCTACGTCGTTCACCTGTCAAAGTCGGGTTGACTATCTATCTATCTATCTATCTATCACTTAGCTCTCTCTCTCTCTCTCTCCTCACTTTCTTCTGGTGTAGATATAAGTGTACAGAAACCTCAAAGGGAGAGCACTAGGAAGGAGAAGAAGACAAGACAAATGTTAAAGGTGACAGGAAAGTGTTAAGACAGATGAATGACCTTCACTCACGCCGCCCACATCTAACAATATCTTACTTAACCTAACCTAACCTAACCATACCATCTCTCGTTTATAGGTAAGATAATTAGATTCGTTTTACCTTTCTAGTTAGGACAAATTATCATAGGTTGTTAGATTCGTTTTTAGGTCTCCAATGAGGGTGTAGTTTGATGTAAGAACCTTTGAGAGTCCATCTTCGCGTCCTATAGCTTGAGTTAATCAGTTAGTTACGCTCTCACGTCTCCAGTTAGGGTGGAAGTTAGATGTAAGAATCTTTGAGAATCTGTGTCTCGTAACTTAAGCGGGACTGTTAAATTCTCTTTCAGTTTAGTGAAAATTTTAGGGAATAAATCTTTGAGAAGCCATCAACGGGCCGTAGCTTATGTGAGTCAGTTCAGTAGTTCTCACAATTCTAGGTAGGACAAAAAAAAATCAACGTACAGCCCTTTGAAAAGCCATCATTGTGTAGTAGTTAAGAGTCGCTTTCATATCTGCATTTACGGGAAAATTTAACGTAGGAAATTTTGAGGATCCTGACCTCTTGTAAGACACTCTACTTTATATGTCGGGAGAACGATCTTTTTTTTTACTCTGTCGTGTGTATGTGCGTGTGTGTGTGTGTATGTGTGCGTGTGTGTGTGTGTGTGTGTACCCTAGTCACCACAATAACAATATGTCCCTCAAAAAATATAGGAAAAACCAAAAAGCATTTTCCACGCACGGGTTTAATAATCCTAAAGCCATGAATAAAACATATATGTAAATATATTGAAAAGTTTTATGTTATTAGAAACCAACTAGTTAATCATAAAGGCGGAGAGTTCAGAGAAATAAAAAAGTACCACATTTATTAATAAGACACTAGACCTGGGATAGATGGAAGCTACTAACGTCATGCTTCTAAATGGGCTGTGATTGGTTGTCTGGAATGGCGTCATACTTCCAAATGGCCTATGATTGGTTGTCTGGAATGGCGTCATACTTCTAAATGGTCTGTGATTGGTTAACTTGAATGACGTCATGCTTCTAAAACAGTTATATGGTTTTATCATTGTGAGTATGTGTCACTTTTACTTGGTCATTCTCTTGTGTCTAACTGCAGGTATTAATTTAGCAACGGCTCCTTATTTACATGTAATTTAATGACCTAAATGTTACTGAATTTTATTACTGAATCCTCCCCCCACCAAAAAATATTATACACATGACGTCACTGGTCAGGGAGGGGCGGCCTGTTGTGTTGATACCTCCCATGACGTCACTGGTCAGGGAGGGGCGGCCTGTTGTGTTCATACCTCCCATGACGTCACTGGTCAGGGAGGGTCGGCCTGGTGTGTTGGTACCTCCCATGACGTCACTGGTCAGGGAGGGGCGGCCTGTTGTGTTGATATCTCCCATGACGTCACTGGTCAGGGAGGGGCAGCCTGTTGTGTTGATATCTCCCATGACGTCACTGGTCAGGGAGGGGCGGCCTGTTGTGTTGATACCTCCCATGACGTCACTGGTCAGGGAGGGGCGGCCTGTTGTGTTGATACCTCCCATGACGTCACTGGTCAGGGAGGGGCGGCCTGGTGTGTTGGTACCTCCCATGACGTCACTGGTCAGGGAGGGGCGGCCTGTTGTGTTGATACCTCCCATGACGTCACTGGTCAGGGAGGGGCGGCCTGTTGTGTTGATACCTCCCATGACGTCACTGGTCAGGGAGGGGCGGCCTGTTGTGTTGATACCTCCCATGACGTCACTGGTCAGGGAGGGGCGGCCTGTTGTGTTGATACCTCCCATGACGTCACTGGTCAGGGAGGGGCGGCCTGTTGTGTTGATACCTCCCATGACGTCACTGGTCAGGGAGGGGCGGCCTGGTGTGTTGGTACCTCCCATGACGTCACTGGTCAGGGAGGGGCGGCCTGTTGTGTTGATACCTCCCATGACGTCACTGGTCAGGGAGGGGCGGCCTGTTGTGTTGATACCTCCCATGACGTCACTGGTCAGGGAGGGGCGGCCTGTTGTGTTGATACCTCCCATGACGTCACTGGTCAGGGAGGGGCGGCCTGTTGTGTTGATACCTCCCATGACGTCACTGGTCAGGGAGGGGCGGCCTGTTGTGTTGATACCTCCCATGACGTCACTGGTCAGGGAGTGGCGGCCTGTTGTGTTGATACCTCCCATGACGTCACTGGTCAGGGAGGGGCGGCCTGTTGTGTTGATACCTCCCATGACGTCACTGGTCAGGGATGGGCGGCCTGTTGTGTTGATACCTCCCATGACGTCACTGGTCAGGGAGGGGCGGCCTGTTGTGTTGATACCTCCCATGACGTCACTGGTCAGGGAGGGGCGGCCTGTTGTGTTGATACCTCCCATGACGTCACTGGTCAGGGAGGGGCGGCCTGTTGTGTTGATACCTCCCATGACGTCACTGGTCAGGGAGGGGCGGCCTGTTGTGTTGATACCTCCCATGACGTCACTGGTCAGGGAGTGGCGGCCTGTTGTGTTGATACTTCCCATGACGTCACTGGTCAGGGAGGGGCGGCCTGTTGTGTTGATACCTCCCATGACGTCACTGGTCAGGGAGGGGCGGCCTGTTGTGTTGATACCTCCCATGACGTCACTGGGCAGGGAGGGGCGGCCTGTTGTGTTGATACCTCCCATGACGTCACTGGTCAGGGAGGGGCGGCCTGTTGTGTTGATACCTCCCATGACGTCACTGGTCAGGGAGGGGCGGCCTGTTGTGTTGATATCTCCCATGACGTCACTGGTCAGGGAGGGGCGGCCTGTTGTGTTGATACCTCCCATGACGTCACGGCCACCAACTTTTATTAGCATTAATTATTAGTTAAAGAAAGGTAATGTTTACATCCTTTAGTTCGCTCCTAATATAAATGACTATATATATATATATATTAGCTGTTTATAATATCTACCTATATTAAGAACCATTTAAAAATGACGTCATCGTTCCGGGCGGAGGAGTAGTTATAACATTATGACGTATCAAACTAGATAAATTATTGACTTATATGTAATAATAACTCACTGCTGTTAACGATTGTTTATGAAAAAAAAATATATCTTCTGAGTATCTACCGAATATCTTGAAACCTAACTTAACCAAACCTAAATTAACCTGTTTGAACTTAATCTTAGCAGATCAGTGAGTTAATCATGATAGAGTCCTACTTTTAACATGTCAGCAAAAAACTAACACTTTTACTTCTTTATGATATTTAACATTCCAACTTTAACAAACCAGTACTTCATTTGTTGAACACGTTATAAATAATGTAGAATGTTAATAAAGTATGAAAACTTTGCTGAATAATCTATTAATCACTTCACTATTTATAAGTTTGGGCGGCTGGTCTCTTTTGTTACTTTGTTGACTTTTATTGTTGTGCGTTAATGCTGTACAGTACAGGAGGAAACCGGTGTACTGCACTGTACTAGGAGAAAACCTGCCGTGGTTAGTAGTGGTACACTGGATAACATTCTTCTCACACCTGAATATTAAATCTTGTTTGGAACGGCACTTCAATTCTCTTACTGAGGTTTCCAATGTAAACCATTATATATTAAAATAGTGTGAGAAAGACCCATTAACAGTAACGTAAGTCTCCAACACTGATAGACAGGTGGAGGCAGGTGCTCCTTGCCACGCCACGAAATTAATTACTTCACATTATCTTTCCTCCTCTACTCACAGAGAATATTGATAAGAAACTGATGCATTTAAAGTAAATGTACAGTGTCGGTATATAATTTAATGTTTAGTAATGATAATATGTTACAACCACAACCTGTTTTCTTCTGAAGTCATGAGTCACTTGACCAGAAGTTAAGATTATACACTACAGTATATTTCCTTTTGTCCGAAGACCCCGGGCAGGGTGAAACTATCGGCAAGTTTCTTTACGCCATCTGTCTCTGTCTACCCACCAGTAATTGGAAACATGGATGTTAATCGATTTATTGATCACGTTCTAGCGAAGTGTTTTGCTTATGCAGTTGGCGAGTTGTCCGGTCTTCTCGGGTTAGACCTTGACACTGGGTCATACAGCTCGTTAACTTAGGGTGTGGTTGTTGTGTTGGCAACACCATCTACTGTACATTCTACATACACAAACTCACACCTAGGTGGCCCAGGGGCCGGCCAGCGTCGAACAGGGCAACCATTATCACAAATGTGTATATGTAATCTAAGTGTGTATGCATAGGCCTACATAATACACATGTACGTACGTATGTTCATACTCGTAAATATTTACTCATATGTATGTATTTGGATGATCGCAGTACGTGCGCATATAAATATATGTTTACATATATTTATGTAAGGTATGTCTAAATTTGGGTATAGTCATAAATATAACATGAGTGATTCAGAACAGGCACACAAGGTAGACTTTTTTCTAACACGAGAGATTCACTAAACTTAATGTGTTACTTTAATACGAAATTAATCATGACTGGTGAGTGGTGACAGAGCCTTCACTAGATAACATGTGGATGTATAAAGATCCTTCTGACACAGGTAGACAGACACCAGAAATAATGTTATGGAACTGGAAGATTATTCAATTTGTAATAAGACACTAATAACATTATCTTCTCTTGTGCATGAACCTTTGTCCTGCGTGACAGTAAACAATAACAACATCATCAGTGCCAAGACCTGCCTGAACCACTCAGACAAAACTGTATTCCAATTTTGTCAATAAAGTTGTTAAACTGGAAGTGACGTATGTCTTGAAACTTAGTGGGGCTTGAGGCGTGTAACTTTGACTGATGATAAAATACATTTGGGACTTCCAGAAATGCTCTAGGGATGCTGACTCGTATAACAAGATGGCGCCCATCGATCAATCAGAACTTTTTTACTTCACATTTCCGTTTATGAGAAAAAGCGTATGTTGAGTAAGAACACCGTGTATACTGTATATTCATAAAGCAAGGCGAAATTATTATTGTTATTATTATTATTATTATTATTGTTGTTGTTATTATTATTATTATTATTACTATTATTATTATTATTATTAAAACTACTACTACTATTACTACTACTACTACTTTTCTTTTTTTTTCAAATGGCCTCCAGCCTCCCCCAATAGCCACACCTTCGCCACCATTTAATTACCTTAATATTAAATATTAATATTAAATATCCTCCCCACTACTACTACTACTACTACTACGTAATAATAACTACTACTACTACTATTACTGCTACTACTACTACTACTACTACTTAGTTTGAACAGTAAACAATGAAACTGTAGGACATTGTGAAACCTTACTATGATAACACTATACAATTTTGGCAAGAAAGAAGCCTGGTAACTTCTCCTAACACTGTAAACACACCAAATACAACGATGCTTACGATGATCTAATGGATGATGGCGCAAGGTTCTCCACACTTGTTTAAATCCCTGTTGTTTCCACGTTCATCAATAGTAGTGACATCCCTAATAAGCACATACATACATGCATACATACATACACAAATACAGACATATTGACCATTGAAGAGCTCTCTCTATTGGTGGATCTTAATGATGTCACTGGGTTAAAGTTCTCCCTCATTGGCCAATTTATAGTCGTTTTCGTACCGTGTTACCGCTCGGACTAATAAGGAAGGAGTTTACAAACCACTTTAGACCTTATTGGCTGACTGACGGCTGTGTCCTATACCAACAGATACCAATGATACAGGAGAATACAGTATACGGAATGTTTAAGGTGGCGAACCAACAGCTATATCTTGACGTGTTATTGCCGGAACCAATCAGAAAGGACTTTACAAACGTTTTAGGCATCACTCTTGTCAACATATCAAAGTAGAAGTAAACAAAAGAACGTGATATTTCTCAGTGACATATATTTACGATGTTTGTTCAGTTCTAGTGTGTTGATGTAAAGGCTTCAAGAACAGCAGAAAAGCCGCCAAAGAGAGGAATTATCACGTGTCTCAAGTGAGGTAAGGTGAGGTGATGGATTATATTGGTAGAGTCTGTGTGTTTGTTACGTTGTTGACCTGTTGAGGAGCGTGTTGACAGGTCTCTCTCTCTCTCTCTCTCTCTCTCTCTCTCTCTCTCTCTCTCTCTCTCTCTCTCAACACCACAACCTCACAAAGGAATATTTTTACCCAATTAACAACACCAATTACTGAACAATTAGTACATTTTGTACTAAGTAAACAAGTTCCATTTTTTTGCTGCTAAACCAAAGGTCAACACAGAATCCAATTATGTTATTCAAGCCGTCATTGTTCCTGTATTTTGCTGCCCTTCTATTGTGATTTCTGTATTTACTGTATGTGAAGCTTTTACTGTGATTCAGGGGCAGGTACGTAAATCACAGGTACTCATATGGATAGAGGAATATCTAAGGGTCAATATGTAAGTAAAAGTGCAGATACAAAAACATATGCTGATAAAACTACAGGTACGGTCTACAGATACAAACAGGAAAACATTCAACTACAGGTATAGGTACAGCTACAGATATAAATGCAGATAACTTATTCAGACTGAAGTATAGGTAGAGATAAAAGTACAGCTGGTACATATACAGGTACAGATACAATTACGGGTACAGGTGTTTCAAAGTGACAACAGTTCACTAACACTCTTCAGAGTCGACATACTGTACTTTATATTGTAATGTCATCTTGTACCAGCGATATTTTTGTTCATGAAATTTTGTTCATCGTATTTTTCACTGTTATCTACTGTTTTTCCCCGTTTTCATTGTGTTATTCTATCCTTGAGCGGTGCACGAGAACCGGGATGAACACTTGTTTTGGAAAAATCTCTCTCTCTCTCTCTCTCTCTCTCTCTCTCTCTCTCTCTCTCTTGAAAATCCTCAAGGCCTCTCACGCAACACACACGCACACTCAAGAAGAAAGAGAAGAATTGATTCAAAGACAAAAAGAGCACACACACACACACACACACATACACACACACAGGGAAAAGTCTTAGATGCGTCCTTCGTCAATTAAACTTTGTCAGGGTACAACATCCTGCAGGAGTAAGTTAAGTCTCTTAGGGCCCTATCCTAACGTCATCCGATTTCCTCATTACCTGAAATATCCCCACTCATCCCCCTCACTACACCCCACTCATCCCTCTCACTACACCCCACTCATCCCTCTCACTACACATCACCCCACTCATCCCTCACTACACCCCACTCATCCCTCTCACTACACCCCACTCATCCCTCTCACTACACATCCCTCTTACTACACACCTACAAGTTCCTCACACTAAACCCCACTCATCTCTCATTACATCCCCACTCGTTCCGCCTCAATGCACCCCACTCGTCCCTCTCAGTACATGTAACCCCATTCGAACCTCTCACCACAACCACCACCCCTCCCCCCCTCTTACTCCTTCACCTCCATTATAATGCTTAATTTAACATCTACAACTCTCATTCCAATAAATTCCTCCTCCTCCGAAAATCTTAACCTCCAACCTCCCAAAACCTCTTCCTTCACCGAATATCTTAACCTCCAACCTCCAAAAACCTCCTCCTCCGAAAATTTTAACCTCCAACCTTCAAAGATCTCCTCCTCCGAATATCTTAACCTCTAACCTCCAAAAACCTCCTCCTCTGTGAATCTCAACCTCCAACCTCCCCTCAAAAAACCTCTTCCATAACCTCCTCAACCCCACAATAACCAGAGCCTGAATTCTGAGAGGTATGTAACGATTATTGCTCCCAAACTAATTGGAAATGTAAGAGCAGATCTAATTGGCATACTTAAGCCTCAGCACAAAGATAGATTCTCAAAACTTCTCTGGATAAATGATCTCTTAACTGCCTGGACAGGTGGGAACTATTTAATTGCCTCGTTGAAATTAGAGCAAAAATTCTCTCTAGTGTGTTTTCTTTATTCCTTCCTTCTATTCGGTGTTTCCTTTACCCTTTCCTTCTATTTAGTGTTTCCTTCATCCCATCCTTCCATCTTTGGTCTCCCCCCCCCCCCGACACCCATAGCTGAACTAAACGTACACGCTTTTTTGTGCCAATCTTTCATCTCTCTCCCATGCATGCAATTATATCCAGATCCATACTTTCTTCACTTCCACATGTCCTCCTAACCTAACCTAACCAAAGCTAACCTACCCTAACCTACCCAAACCTAAGCCCTTCCCCGCCCCGTCCCTTGATATATTGCTCTCAAATACGTCATATATTTCTGCCTATAATATTTTTTCCTCTTCCATCAAGACGCCATGCTTTACACCCGTACAATCCTGTTAGTTCATTGATTCCTTTTCCTCTTACATTCTGACTGTATGCTTTTCACTCATATACTAATATAGGTCAATAATTCCCCTATACATCCACACATTTGCCTCCTTTGACACGGCTCCCCCTCCTGATATGTTCGTAAATGCATCAATTAATTTTTTTATCTCCAATACTGTGGTCCACATGTTCACACCTGTCACTATAAAGTGCAGGTACTGTATTGGGTACACATGTGCAGCTTTGCAGTAGAGTAATGAGCTACATAAGTGGGTCTATAAATACATGATTTACATAAATGTAGCTACAAAGGCGTGAACCACGTGCCTGGAGCTATAAAGATGAGACTTCTATCATTGGAACTATAAAATACAGATAAGTTGTTTATATCTAGAGTTAATTGGTTCAGTAATGAGCTGTGTAACTTCAGCTCTAATGATCAACATACCTGTAACTACAAAGGTTTACGATAAACACCCGGAGTTATGAAGGTGTGCTCAACATACCTTAGGCTTTAAAGGTGTGAACAACAAACCTGCAGGTGCAGGAGGCAATAAAGATGTGAGTTACATACCAGGAGTAGCAGGGCCCTGATCCTCCCAGCTGTAGGTGGAATCCTTGGTGTATTCACATCCAAAGGAAGACCTCCGGGTCCTGTAAGCGTCGTAGGCTGTGAGGTAGTCCTTCCTAAGGCTGAAGGACCCTTCCCTAAACAACTTAGGATGAGGGTCATATGGCAGAACCTCGTATTTGGGCCTTTGAGAGCCTCCTGGCGGCCTGGTAGACTCCTCAGGAATCTCCACTGGATCGTCTGGGGACTTTGTGATACTAAATCTGAAGCAAGGAGGAGGATTGTTATTAGCCTCTTTCTTCTGCTGTTGTTTCTTCGTGATGTGTGATGGCGTCTTGTTATTATCAGGTCTATGGAGAGGGCATTCTATCTGTAGACTCAGCTGCTCCCTCCTGTTCTTTCTGTTGCCGTTCCCGCTGCTGCCACTGCCGCAGGATGGTCGCCGCAGCTCGACCCGCGGCAGTCTGGGCTGGGGAAAGTCTTCAGGGGTCTCTAGGTCGTATGCTTGAGTCCTTATGAAACGTCGGTCAGTTCTAGTTGATGCTGGCGACCTTGGCTGTGTGAGGAATTAATATTATTATTATTATTATTATTATTATTATTATTATTATCATTATTATTATTATTATTATCATTATTACAGTGTATTATTATTATTATTATTATTATTATTATTATTATTAATTATGCGCAAAATTAATGAAAATATGACTATTATCTTTCTACTTCGTTTCACTCTCCCTCTCTCCAGTCATTATCTTGACAACCTAAAATCTCAATAAGACTAATCTCTCTCTCTCTCTCTCTCTCTCTCTCTCTTTCCTCACCAAAGAGTCATCGTCTTGACCACCTCCTCCTCCACCCTCAGTAAGAGTGACATCATCCTCGAGGTCTTGAGAGTCACTTGGGGGGAGTGGGTGTCTGCGGGAACTCCCCCACCTGACCATCATTGTCAGGGTCGAAGATGACGACCTGGAGGGCGACGACGACGAGGACGAGGACGATGAAGGCGACACTGGAGGTTCGTGTCTCTTCATGGTTATTTCAGCTCTGGAAGACGAAAATATGTGTGAACAATTAATATTTTTTTTACTACATTTACACTGATATACGTACCTGTATGTATGATATTACATGTTAATACTATACTACTACTACTTAAACGTGCTACTACTACTACTACTACTACTACTACTACAACTACTACTACTACTACTGCTACTACTACAACTACTACTAATAATAATAATAGAGCTAACACACCACACATTAAATAATACTCCTGTAGATGTGAAGAATTCTATTGTGCTTAGTCAAGAGGATACAAACTTTGACGATTCAACACCAATACTCAACACAAGTCGAGAGAACCTGATAGGAGATCTACAAGACAAATTATGTATGGGTTACAGACACAAGTTATCCTTAAGTAGAGACCAAAATATCAACAGACAAACACACAAACAGCCACAGTTCACCTATGGCCAAAACTAGGCTATAGGTGAAATTGGTGCACGTTAAACAGTGTCCAAAATGTATGGTATAAAATAGTCGTGCTGTGTGCGGAGGAAGACCTTCCAGTTGGTGGTACAACAATGACCTTTGAACAAGTGACCATAAAATCAATAGGAATCTTCCCTTCCCTACGTAAAAGAGACCTTGGCGATATTTTGTTCGTTGTTATATTGAAAGTCATATTATGGCTCAGTTAACCTTTGATTTAGTGATCACAAACTCAATATTAAGTCTCCGTCTTCCTAAGGATGAGGGACTTACTGTTATAAAACACTATGGTCATCACCGCCTGGAAACTCTAACTCCGTGTTCCCGTGTCCTCATGGTTACCTACCTAACCGAGCCCATCAGCAGCAAGGTGCGAGTGAGGTTGTGAGCGTATGAGTGTTGTGTAGTGTATTGTGATTTCAACCTTGCCCCTGTGTGAGAGTGTGAGGCCTCCTGTACACTGAATCAGTAACTGGGGCAGGACTAGGGACGGCTACACTCATCCACCTGAATCATACACCTAACAAACAAATCTGTACACCAACCCATGGAGCTTTTACGATACAATGCCTCTAAAGCGGATCGGGTTACCGTATTCTCTAAGGTTCAGAGGTTAAGTTTTCACCCTAAATGGAGATTAAAGAACGCATCTTATTGGTTCACTTAGAGAATATGGCTCGCAGCTGAGTGGGCTGAACCAGCAACACTTAGGACAGAGGACAGCGCTGTATACTCGACTGCACCAACTTTGAAGTTTCATAAGGATGTCACAGTTCCACTTTGGTGGATAGACCAAAATTAACTTAAATATTATAACTTGTGACTTGGTTTCAGAGGAATAAAGATGTTTTAATGTAAGTCTCATACTTTCTTGGGGAATCTTGTACCAAAAGAAAACGTCACTTGTTTTAGAAGGATTATGCCGGTAATTACACGATTGTGTGGTTGTGTGGTTAGAGAGAGAATTATGTATCTTCAGAGGAAATTTATTAATTAAATAAGGAATTTAATCAAGGCAAAGTGAATCAAGTGATTATTAACAAATGTAACACCACGTAGAAATCTAGACTTTTAAAGGGAATCGAACCCTGCTACAGTTACAGGTGTGCCGCTCGTTAGGGTTCCCAGACGAGAGATGATCCTCCCTCATTACCATTGCAGCAGCTCACTCTACCTGTCACTTACGGTCGTCAGGGGGAAAAGCTCTGTCTCATCCCGGATAAATATAACACTGCGTTGCCCTGGTTTGTCTTCCTCGCCCCGTGATAATTTATTGGTGTCAAAACATAAAATTTTCTTAACCCCCAGACTTTTCTTAGCACTGTTTTGACTCCCCACCCCCAAGGATTGCCGTAGCGCTGTATTGCCCTCGGTCAGTCCTACCTACTCTCATTCATTATGAAGACTCAACATAACACTGTCTTGCCCCAGTCGTCCTTTTTTAAGATACCAAGACAAAGGTCAGGGGTAAAATCAGGTCAAGTGGGATTGGCCGGTGGTGAAGGTCAAAAGTGTATCACTTGTTAGTGAAGGATTTAAAAAAAATTGAATTGTGCGATTGTTTAATCTCTTAGTCTTATTGTCCATTAAGTTTAATTCACCCAATAACTGGATATATGAGATCGCAACGAGCTGATTCAAGCAACAACACGAATATGGATTCTCAAATGATGATACGCTAAATTTATCTCCTTGCTGGTACTAAGAGAACAAATTTAACTGCCTCAGATAAGAAGCAAAACATAAAGATGAATTCCCAAAGCTTCTTATGTTATATTTCTCTCCCATATGTGATGCTAGGAGAAAATGTATAACTGGCTTACTTAGTTACAACACGGCGAGGAATTCTTGAAGGTTCTAACGTTACATTTTCCCCTAACTGGTGCTATGAGAACATGTCTAAATTTACATTGAGACACTACTGAACTATATGGGAATACAATCTAAACTATTCTAAACTGATCTAAGCTAACCTAACAAAACTTAACTAACCTAACCTAATCTAACCCAACCCAACTTTAACCACCCACGATCTCTAAGAATAGAACACCTTAGTTAATTTATATGTTTTCCACACCCAGGTATACCTTTACCTTCACTTCCTTTCACCCAATCACACCTCCTATACAGCCTACACTCGTGCAAACCTATACATACACCCATTGACATTTCCACCTACACCATTTCCACTCATGTTTACTTCTAGCTACGCCCATGTATAGTTCAATTTATACATTTACACCCATGTACACTTTTCTCCACACCAATCCTCATCGTTTACAATCAGTTATACCTGCACCTACACATCTTTTTGCACCACATACGCTCACCAACAACCATGTACACCACCTAAATCCACCGACATGCAGACACACTATACAACGTCCATCTACACCCACTAATATCCAAGTACAGCGCCTACAACCATGTACTGTACACCACCTACACCTTTTATCATCCATGTACACCACCTATCATTATCCATGTACACCACATACACCTACCATCATCCGTGTACACAACCAATCATTATCCATGTACAGCACCTACACCTTTCATCATCAATGTACACCACCAATCATTATCCATGTACACCACCAATCATTATCCATGTACACCACTTTCATCGTCCATGTACACCACTTTCATCGTCCATGTACTGGACACCACCTACACCTAATTGCAACTTTGTGTTGTAAACCTGTACAGTATAGCTAGGATACCTTGGTGGTGATGAAGACCTGTACAGTGCAGTCAGGTAAGAGTGTTCGTCTCTCTCTCTCTCTCTCTCTCTCTCTCTCTCTCTCTCTCTCTCTCTCTCTCTCTCTCTCTCTCTCTCTCTTAATCTAATTCCTGACACCTTCCCTTACCTGACTTTCCAGATATACTCTCTCTCTCTCTCTCTCTCTCTTAATCCACCTAATTCCTAACACCCTCCCTCACCTGCCTTTCCACATATACAATACTCTCTCTCCCTCTCGCCCAACAAACTAACCTTAGAAAACGTGTTAAAAAACAATTCTAAAAAACCATTGTTATGGTTACGTGAGGCGTGTATATGTGAAGCCTGTGCTATGTAGGTCAGTAAAATACAACCTTTGTTATTTAGACACAGTGTACAGTAGTTGACGCATTTGCATTCAAAACTTTTATACATGACACCTTTGTGGTCCTTTTTTTCTGGTCATTTCTCTAAAATGTATCGTATCTGGTAAACCTTCTACTTGGAATAATTTGACCTAGAATATTTTGCAGTTGTCGCTAGTATCTAAACCTTTGTATTTGAATTATTTGACTAATTTATATCTGAAACATTTGATCTAACTTAAACCTCAACATCCTTCCTAAAATTACTATAAATTAAACCCCCCCCCCCCATAAATTACTCTAAATTAAACCCCTCATACTTGCTAAAAATTACGATAAATTAAACCCCTATAACTTGGCCAATATTGTTCTAAATCGAACCCGTGAATCCACCCCTAATATCGGGAGTTGAGGTGAACGCGCCACTTTAACTAGTGTGAGCGAGGGCTGGCCTTATTTTATTCATGGCCTTGTCCTGGTGGTGTCCCGCCTTTACCCTCCGCTGGCCTTTGTCTTGCTACAAAGGCCTTATTGTACCACTATGGCCATATTGCTACAACTGCCATCATCTTTGTGCCATTAACGTCATCGTTGTACCATTAATTCCTTCTTTGTACCATTAAGGTCATCTTGTATCATTAAGGTCAACTTGTACCATTAACGTCATCGTTGTACCATTAAGGTCATCTTGTACCACTAAAGCCAGGCTGATAGCACTGTCAAACACACCTATCTCACACTAAACATCTGTATTACACAACACATTTGCCTTACACAACACATCTGTCCTACACATTTGTCTTACACAACACATTTGTCTTACACAACACACCTGTCCAACACATTTGTCTTACACGACACACCTGTCCTACACATTTGTCTTACACAACACATTTCTTACACAACACATCTGCCCTACACATTTGTCTTACACAACACACCTGCCCTACACATTTGTCTTACACAACACACCTGTCCTACACATTGTCTTACACAACACATCTGTCCTACACATTTGTCTTAACACAACACACCTGTCCTACACATTTGTCTTACACAACACATCTGTTAAACAACACATCTGTCCTACACATTTGTTTTACACAACACATTTGTCTTGCACAGCACATCTGTCCTACACATTTGTCTTACACAACACATCTGTCTTACACAACACATTTGTCTTACGCAACACATCTGTCTTACATAACACATCTGTCCTACACAACACATGTGTCTTACACTAAACATCTGCCTGACACACCCGTCTTATTATGTCTCCCTTGAGTATGTCGCTGTATATTAACTCTCTCTCTCTCTCTCTCTCTCTCTCTCTCTCTCTCTCTCTCTCTCTTTTCTCGTGGGTGTATAATATTTGCCTACGTGAAGCCGAAAAAGGCAATCTCATTTACCATTCATTTTGTTTGGTCCTGTGTGTGTGTGTGTGTGTGTGTGTGTGTGTGTGTGTGTGTGTTAGTGTGTGTGTGTGTGTGTGTGTGTTAGTGTGTTAGTGTGTGTGTGTGTTAGTGTGTGTGTGTGTGTGTGTGTGTGTGTGTGCTGGGTATGTGTTTAAGTGTCTGTGGACTTACAGTATATGCGACTGTTTGTAAATCTATACATTTACCCAACAAGAACAAACCGCACACACACACAGTTGACCTCCTGAAATTAAAGCCTATATCTTAGACATTAGCTGCATTACATTATTATTAAGGCCTATATACACAAAAGACGCCATTAACACCTCAGAGACAACACTGATAAGAAAAAGGCGTAACAAATGTATCTTACATACATACATACATACATACATACATACATAACACAATAAAAGCATATTTGCACATACTTATACAAAATTACACTCGTATACTGAATTGCATACAAACAGAAATATGAATATATATAAACACAGACATTCATATAAACATATAAACACACATATAGATGAAAATACACATAAATACTCTCAAAAACATTCACACACAAATGAAAATCGCACAAAATAAATTAAAATAGACACACATACAAGGTACAAATCAAGCATACATATACACACATAAGTCAGATTGTATACATATATATACACAAGGTGAAATATATACAACACTGTATATACAAACACATTACACTGTACACTAATTATTTTGAGAAATATATATACATACAGATACATTTTCCTGAGAAATTCTAATGACATCTTATAAACAGAATTACTATCAGTGAGTTTAATTCCCATTAGATCAATTACCAACAATAAGTACGAGACGTCGCTTCTTAATTAACTCCCGCAGGTGTGGTCAATTAAGGTGAGTAATCAATTCATCAGGTGTGCCGCCTCAGATGACACTATATCAAGGTTACGAGGTGTGAAGGGTTACATGCTTTTAGGGGTTAGGTAAAGGGCGTCATATTTCCATTAATTTTTTATTAAGGAATAGGTAAAGAGTTTCATATTTCTATTAAGGGTTTTTAGGGATTAGGTAGAGACCCAAATCCACCCTTATGAGGAGGAGGAGGAAGGGAGAGCTGAGGAGGTGGCAGGATGAGGAAGGGGAAAGTGGGAGGAGGAAGGGGAGAGCGGGTGGTGGAGGGGGAAGGTGGGAGGTAGTCGAGGAGAAGAGGGGAAGAGGGAGTTGTGGGAGGGGAGGGAAAGCGGCAAAAGAGACCCAGCCCCCCTCCCGTGCTCCACAAAATTCGCCTCTGCAATCATACCAAAACATTGGACCAAAAATATGCATCTCATTATATTCTGCATCTGGAGAATCCCCGGGTAATGAAGCGGGATGAAATGTATGAATACTTTATGTTTTGAATGACTTAAAAATATTATACAGTCTTTTGTTGTTCAGTATCTTTGGACGTTTATTTCTGCTTGACACTATTAATGCTTTGTGTGTGATATATTGCTAATTGTTTATTATTATTATTATTATTATTATTATTAGTAGTAGTAGTAGTAGTAGTAGTAGTATTGCTGTTATTATTATCATTATTAGTGTTATTGCTGTGATTCTTTAAGTATATAATGAAAGGATAAAAAACAGATATAATGTCCAAGATTATGACCTATTCTGGTGGTGTTCAGACAACAGTATAAAACAACGATAAATGCCTACGATAACAGAAACATATTCTCGTTATAATTTACAAGCTACTAGAGATAACAAAGGTAAAACTATATAAAAAAGACTCCGTTATAATTCACTGACAACAGTATAAAACAACGGTAAAGTCACACATAAGAAAATCCCCAATAAAACAGTAAGAAATACCTACAATACTACTAACCTATTTTTTTTATAGTTAATAAGTAACACGAGTCAACACGGGTACAATTCTAAAAAAAAAATAAAATTCCCCGTTGTATTTCACTGACAACAGTACAAAACAACGGTAATCATACAAAAACATATACAGTAACTTTTCCCCCGATATTTTCCTCACTTAACGCAAGACAACAACGTAATATTTCCCAAACGGTAACACGATATAAAACAAAGGCAACGGTTCACCAACAGGGCCGTCTTTTTCTGTTCGCTTTAAGTGGGAGAGGCCGGCTCACCACCTGATTAAAATTTAAACCATTTTAATGCCCAGCGCGGCCCAGTAAAGGTCTGCAGGTCTTCTCTGGTGTGTCTGCTGCAGTGGTCTTATTCTACTTTATCCTCCACTGTTCATGTTATTCCATTGGTTTATCAATACATTCATAACATGAGCCTCTATCAATCCAAAGTGAGTGGAAGGCTTTTTCCGTATGTTTCACCATTCATCATCGTTCATTATCATCAATCATTAGTATCATTAATCATTCGCCATCAATCATCGTCATTACTATCATCAGTCGCCATCATTCACAACCATTATCATCAATCACCATCATTATTTTCATCATCCTATCTCGTGGGATTCATTATAGGAACTCTTATACAATGCCATTCCCACTACCATTCCAGTTCCTCATCCCTCAAAATAATGTCTCATGCTTCGGCTTTACATCTCATCCATTCGCTTCTTTGTCTCTCCTCGTCTTTTACCATTAATCTCTCTATGCTTCTTTGAGTAAGCTGGGAGTCACTATCATTTTAACATCCAAAGGGTCGTGTTTCACATCCATGAGTCATCCCTGGTCAGAGGCTTTCCTTTCCAGGGGTCTTGTTGCTCTTAAATATAGGATTTTGTTTTCCTTTACAAACTCGAACCCTTAGTCACACTGTTCTCTTCATTTAACAAGGCTCTCTCTCTCTCTCTCTCTCTCTCTCTCTCTCTCTCGTAATTTTCATGGGAATAATTGAGTTAGAGATAGTGAAATATGGCCAATTAAAACTAACATTGACTGATAAGCAAAAAGTTTGGAGGAGAAAACAAGAGAGAGAGAGAGAGAGAGAGAGAGAAGGGGAATAGAAGAGGTAGAAAACACAGACAGGCGAACACTACCTTCACGCTGCTCAAGAAAACACACACACACACACACACACGAGAAATTTGTTGTGAAAATATAATAAAAAACCACTCCCCCATATTTCCGACCGTCACAGGTCGCAGATATTCTCATTTACATAAACCCGCACGGCCACCCCCGCTGTAATACTGGCTGTAACGTTATTGTTAGCTGTAATAATTTGGGTGGCTGTAAAACTGGCTGTAACGTTAGTATTAGCTTTAATGCTGGCTGTAACGTCAGTACTAGCTGTAATAGTGGCTATGTTATTACTGGCTGTAATAATGACTAAAGTTAGTCTTAGCTGTAATTTTGGCTGTTATAATGGCTGTAACGTTGTTACTGGCTATAATGGCTGTAACGATAGTCTTAGCTGTAATTTTGGCTGTAACGTTATTACTGGCTATAATGGCTGTAACGTTAGTATTAGCTGTAATTTTGGTTGTAACGTTACTGTTAGCTGTAATGATGGCTGTAACGTTACTGCTAGGTGTAATAACGACTGTAACGTTAGTGACAGCTGTATTCTGGCTGTAATGTTAGTGGTAGCTGTATTTTGGCTGTAAAGTTTGCGTTGGCCGAAATATTAAAATTGCCTATACAAATGGTATCGTAAAGTGTAATGTTGACCGCAATATTGGTTGTAATATTGACTTTAAAGGTACCTGTTATTTTGGCGGTAATATTGTGTGAAAACTAATTTTGGATCCAATGCTGTAGGCAATATCGGTTGAAGTACTGTACTTAAAATATATTGTAATATCGTATGTACTATTAATTTACTGTAATAAGGTGTACAATATCATGTGAAATATTTGTTGTAATAATAGCTGAAATATTGTGTAATAATGATTGAAATTCTGTATCAAATATTCACTGAAATATTGCATGTAACTTTGGGTACTCTTCGAAGCAATATTGTTTGTAATATTGGCTGCAAATCTGTTTAATATTAGTAGAATTATTATTTAAATACTGATTGTAATATTGCATGTAATATTAAGCGTTATATAGTATGGAATATTGTGTTCAGCAAATTTATTGTATACAATATTACTTGCAATATTGTGTATACCATTGTGGATAATAATAGATATACTGAGTCCAATATTGAATGTAATATTTGTATGATATTGCTGTAATACTGTAAGCAGAATTGGCTATATTGTTGCAAGTAATATGTTGTGCAAAATTGTTTGTACTATTAATTGTGGGTATGTAATATTGTATGTAATATTGTATGTAATATTCACTGTAATATGGAGTAAAATATTGACTGCAGTCTTGTATGTAATATTTGGTGTAATATTGCATGTAATTATGTGCATTATTGTTTTACATTATATATAATATGGAATGTAATATCTATTACCTATTGTGTAATAACGTATTATTAAGTGTAATACTGTACGTAATACTTTTTAAATACTATATGCAATATCGTCTGCAGTGTTGTAATGAATGTAATAATTAGGTGTGTATTATCACTTGTTATATTATAGTATACTCGTATGTAAACTTTGCAATGCGGATTGTAATATTGCACTATATACAGTACAGTATTATATGCTATATTGGCTGTAATACTGTCAGCGGTAGTGACTGTAATATTGTATTTCTGTGTGTAACACTGTCTTTAATATTGTGTGTTATATTGGCTGCAATGTAATAATATTGTATACTATACTGTACGCAATGTCGGCAGATATAGTGAATAATATTCTCCATATTATTGTGCATGTAATATTGTAAGTAGCTTATGTATAACATCGAATGTAGTATGGCTATAAAAATGCATATAATATGGGAGGTTATATTGCATGTAATATACTGTAGTAAGAATTTTATATACTACACCGCTGCAATTAACATTTTCGAGGCCTAAGGTGTTCTTTGGTTAGGTTAAGCTAGGTTTCGTTAGGCTTGGTTTAATTTTACCCCAACATTTTCCTCTACTTCTAAGCCCTGTACCGTCTTAAGTGAAATCGAAAAGTCAAAATATCATGAAATAAAGTACAGTCTAGTTATTTGCACGAAAAAGCTAGTCTTTTTTTCTTTATCTCCCAATATAAAAATAAAAAGAGTTCAGTAATTGCACTCTATTGAATCTTTACACATTATTTTATATATACTAATAACAGATAAGAAAAAAATGCAAATAAATCTCTTACCTGAGCAATGATCACTATTTCGCCTAAAGGTTTCCGTAATGTCATCATTTAATTAACCTTCAGTAACCTCTTTGAAGACTTGCACTAAATATCCTTGGGTTGTATGTCGACGATTTCATCTAGTTTGCGTATTTTTTATGAGATACAATAATTTGTTGTAAAAAAAATCGCTTGAAAATGTGGACTACCAGGCCGGAGTCACCCACCCTCTTAACGCTCGTGGGTGACTGACGAACTGGTGCTGCTGCAGTCTTGGCGCGCAAATTTGAAAGGGGATACATTCTATAAACAATAAATGCTAAATCTATTAATAATCATATAAAGTATAATATTAGTGACAATTAAAAATAAAATATATATAAATAAAATAAAAATAAGTAAAATAATTAAAAAAAACAAAAAGCTCGTAAATAAAGTTAAGTATTTTACACAGATGCGCTGTCGTCTGACGAACATGACAACATGATAAATTGACGACAACCATCCTAACCTAACTGAAGCTACCTTATGAATCAGGTTAAGTTATTAAAATGGAGAAACATTTATATTAAACATTAATACGTGTATATAAAATAATGTATATATAATTAATGGCTACGTTCGTGGTACAGCTCTAACATTAGCCGTTATGCCGCTTGACGTCAACAACATGAGAAGTAACTCTGCTATAAAACTCTCCTTTCTCATTTTCTCTCACTTATCTCCCTTATTTCTCTCGTAACTCCTTACTCACTCCTTATTTTTTTTCCTTCCCTCCTTTGCTCATATACCCGAAATATACGTAATTATTTTCACCTCATAGTACCGGAATATATCATGACAATAATTTTATTAACTTTTATTATACTCTAATATACCGTTATATATTCCTAGTAATATCTAAATATAGCTTTTTATTGATGTAGTTGTATACAAATTTATCATTATATTTATCTTGTTATACTTGAAGATAACATTATATATTCCTGGTTATATACAAAATAGCATTAAGTAGTACCACACTTTGTTATAGGAATATATTCACCTCGTTATTCCAGAATACTGTATACCATTACATACAGCCGTTATACCAAATACAGTTGTCTTCAAATTAACTGTAAGTTAGGTACCCATTTCCAGCTTGGTGGATTGAGTGTCCCAGAAGCTTTCATATGAAATAAGCAGTAGTAGTGGTAGTAGTAGTAGTTGTTGTTGTTGTAGTATAGTGTTAATAGTAGTCGTAAAAGTAATGATAATGATAATTGTATTAATAATAGTAGTAGTAGCAGCAATAGTAGTAGTAGATAGTATTTCAATGAAAATACTCTCTGCGGTCTCGTCCTTCTCCCGCGGGGCATTAAGTGGCTAACCATCCTTTCTCCCGCCAGTGAAGGGGAAAGTTCTTAACCATTGTTCAGATTTTATTCTTCACTGACTTACTGACTATTATTATTATTTGTTATTATTATAAAAATTATTGATGTCATTATTTTTATTATAGTAGTAGTAGTAATACTAATAGCAGTACTAGTAGTGACAGTACCAGTATTAATAGCAGTAACAGAAATAGTTCTTGTGGTATTAACAGTGTCATAGTAACAGTAGTAACAGTAGTAGTAGCGGTAACAGTAGCAGCTCTCGTGGTAGTATCAGTAGTAATAGTACTCGTGGCAGTAATGTTGTTACTTTACAGTTGTTAAAAACTTTACTGAAACCCGGAAAGATTAAAGAAAGAAAAAATATAGTTTTAATAAGGTAAGACTTCTGAGGTGGTCCTTCAACCTAGGGATCTCATTATATACACGACCCCTCCTACCCTGGGGCCTCTCTCTCTCTCTCTCTCTCTCTCTCTCTCTCTCTCTCTCTCTCCCTCTCCCTGAGAATGTGTGTGTGTGCGATGAGAGAGAGAGAGAGAGAGAGAGAGAGAGAGAGAGAGAGAGATTATGCTGTATGTAAAATTTTAAATGTGGGATTTTACATAATCCCTAAAATGTTAAGTGATTTCTAGTAAGAGCTACGGCCGTGAGCTAACCTTGCCACTACAATATATTACTGAACATTTTTTAGCGATTGCGTGAAATCTCTAATTTACCATTTACAGGATTACATGAAGTCCCTAATTTACCATTTTCAGGATTACGTGAAATCTCTAGTTACACACATTCTCTGAAACACATTACACAGTATACCTGTAAGGTGTAGAATGCAGCCCACTTTCCCTTGTAAGTACATAAAGTCAGGGCCCACTTTCCTTTCTGAATATATTATGGTTAAAATGCTCCGCTATATTTTTACAACCTATTGACTCTTAAAGATACGATAGTGTAAGAGAGACGGGAGGAGGGAAGGAGCGTTAGTGAGAGAGAAGGTGATTGGAAAGTGAGTGAGAAAAGAGGGAAGGAGAGTGAGTGGAAGAGAGGAGGAAAGGAGAGGAGAGGGAGAGAAGGAATTACACACACACACACACACACGCGCCAGGTTACAGAAACGTGTAGCAGATAATGTTAAGTCACATCATGGATCACACCAGCTGTTACATGTGTGTACGAGCGCTTCATTTCCTTCTGTTTTAGTTATTTACACCGTGTTTGTTCTCATAATCATCCAGCGTCTGTTATATCACCCTCCACATCTGTTCCTCCACTCACACCCACGTAAAGGCACATGTGATTTGAGGACATCGCAAGACACAATCTCAAGGCTTCAAGGTGCCTCGATGCTGTTTTAGAGCCCTGTGTGTGTGTGTGTACAAGAATTGAAAGTATGCGCGCGCGTGTGTGTGTGTGTGTGTGTACAGTATATGTTGGTGTGTCTATTATACACACAGACAAACTAGTAACACTTACTGTACGCATATGAGTTCCCACGACACCTTTGAAAACCTGTACTGACCCGTGAAGTCAGTATGACGGGAGATGATTAAATCTGAATGTGTATGTTAGGTGAGTGAGCCTAAGGTGTAGGGGTGTGGGAGTGTGAGGGAGTGGAGTGATGGGGGTGGAGGTAGGGTGTGGAGATGGGGGTGGAGGTAGGGTGTGGAGATGGGGGTGGGGGTGTGGGTGTGGTGATGGGGATGGAAGTGGGGTGTGGTGATGAGACGAAGGTGTGGTGATGGGGTATTTTTTTCAGGAGCTCAATTCTGCTAAAACACAATACATCCCGTGATTGTGTTACGTCACGGCACTGGGAATATAACTCACACCTCTGCCTTACACAGTGTCTATGGGAAGGGAATATTGCAGTGACACACACCTCAAGGTTAGGCAGCCCAAATCATTACCTCCACTGAATTATAATGGACGGTATTGTTACTTGTTCGGGATCACCTGAAGATTAGGCATCCCAGTTTATTTCACCTGATAATGATTGAACACCCTAACGCTAACTTAATATAACTCCAGCTTATTTCACTTGATGATCGAACAACCTAATGCGAACTTAACTTAACCCCAGTTTATTTTACCGAATAATTAACTAAATTTATGAAAGACGTCCTTCCGCCCTTCGGTAACTAGTTGTCTACTGTGAGAACACCTGCTTTAACTCTAGGATCTGTGGCACACCTGTATGGGCCACGGCAGGTGTCACAACATATGACTTTATCCCTGGAGTGAGATAAGTTAAATTCTTGATTACAGTGAATTAACCCATTGAGTACGATGACTATCCCTTGAGTATGATGAGCTAGAATACAGTGACTTAGCTCCTTGAGTACGGTAACTTAATTCCTTGAGCACAATAATTTAACCACTTGAATAAGATAACTTACCGATAAGTCCAACATCTTGATCCTTTGAGTAATTTATAGATCCCTTACCTTACTATGTGTGTTTGTCAGTCAGCGTCACCAACGGACAAACTCTCTTGATATCTTAATGTGTATATGTCACACCCTCATCTCTCTCACCCATTCTCTTCTCTATCTGTAGGTGTATCAGGTTGCTCTATGAAAGCATTTCTTAAGTGGCTCACTCCTCACTAATGCTCTTTATGTCAAATTCTCGGGAATCATTTTCTTTAGTCAACCGGAAGTAAATGACAAATTTTCGAAAGTTTTCTTGTTTTTTTATATCTTGATGCTATTAAAATTCTTCTACGTAATTTGTTTGGTATTTGAATGAAGAGATTTTTTCTTATATAATCAATAATTATTTTTGTCAGGTCCTATTATCAAGTTCAAGGTTTCTTCGGGGCCGATATTATCAAGTTCAGTGGCCTTAGCGCCAATATTAATGAATTCACTGTGTCCTTAGCGCCAATATTATTAAGTTCAATGTGTCCTTAGCGCCAATATTATTGAGTTCACGGTGTCCTTAGCGCCAATGTCATTAAGTTCATTGTGTTCTTAGCGCCAATGTTATTAAGTTCACTGTGTTCTTAGCGCCAATGTCATTAAGTTCATTGTGTTCTTAGCGCCAATATTATTGAGTTCACGGTGTCCTTAGCGCCAATGTCATTAAGTTCATTGTGTTCTTAGCGCCAATATTATTAAGTTCACGGTGTCCTTAGCGCCAACATTATTAAGTTCATTACAGCTTTTGAATGAATATAAATAATTTTTAAGTTCACTCAGGCATTTGGCGCCAAGTTCTTTACATTAATTAAAGTGACTACATCTTTAGCTCTAATACATACCCACCAAGTTCACTACATCTTTAACATCAATAAATATCACCAAATTCACTGTTCTACCACTAAAGTACTTCCACGCAAGCAACCAATTTCACTGCACGTTTTCCCACTACTATTTCCAGCTTTCACGTGGAGGCCGTCGTTGAAATATTGCTCCCTGTAGGTGTTGTGTGCGTGTGTAATAACTACGACAGGTGGAGCGAGTACACCTTACCTCAACGCCGGCCGGAGACAAACTGAAGTGCCGAGGCTCAGTGTTGCCAAATGTGGGTGATGAAAATTAGCTACATTGGCCTGTAAGATCCGCTATACACACTATTACTCACGTAGCTTACACAATTATGCAAATGGTGTTAATAAGTAAACACGTAAATGTAGTTAATAAGTAAATACGCAAATGTTGTTAAGTACTCACCACTTAATTCAACGAAAAAAATATGCAGCCCTTGGACCAGCTTCTGATGCTTTTAATGTCGATGAACTTGTATGCTGACATTGTGCCCATTTGCATTAACACTTGTTTTGGCAGTTCATATGAAAAGCAACTTTTTCCAACTCTCTTGAGTCCACTTTTCACGGCAATATTCGAACTGACTGAACTTGTAGTCAATGAACCGATTTCTGATCTTTGATTTCACAATAATTAGCTGGCTAAATAGTCTCGACCTCAGGATTGGAGTGAGGGAGGGCACCGAGCGCTAATTCACAGAGGTCACTCACCCAAAAAGTTCAATTATCTCTACTGTTGGTTCCTTCACAACTCTGAGAGATTCCAATACTGAAAACAGAAATATTTTCCTCAAAAGTTGAAATTATCAGGAAGTCTGTTTTTTAACTCATTATAGACTTTGGTAACAAGATATGCAGCGTTGGCGATGATTACGTACTGTCTCTTCTGTTAGCTATGAGTCGGTGCAAGTTTTTTCAAATTCGTATCCTAGATATGCCCTGGGGTCAATGTGAGTAAAAAAAAAAGAAGCAATATGCCTTAGCCTTATCTTTTCTACGGGCTTAACCCAGTTTTTTAACTCTGGAAATGCCTCCCAACTCTTTCTGTGCGTTGAGTGTAAGTTGGCCCCATTTTGGTTAATTAAATTTCAGTGCTTCCACATAAAGTGATGTCCAGGTGCCACTGCCTGGCGGCCTGTCCCTCGGGATTGATTGATGACATAATGTTAACACTGTTTTATCAATGTTTATTTTAAACTTCTGTAATAAATCACATTTCTATGATATTTTCACTGACTCTATTAAAAAAAAAACCCTGTAAAGTCACTGTTTTGCGTAAATGATTCAATGCTGATAATTAACATGTATATGAAATCCGCTCGAACTTCCGCCAAATCCAGTGAAGTAGCGCGAGAAAATCCGCTATCTGCAAAAGGCCTAAAGTCCCAAACCTTCCGCGGCAGTAGGTAGTAAGCAGCTATCAAACAGGAATGTACTACCGCCTTGGAAGATATTGGAAGCATAATGTGCTGTCTAATGGTAGACCCTGCTGCCAAATGGCACAACAAAAAGTCCCAGGTTGCTGATCTGACTTTCTACCTCATTTACACACAATTGCAGGGTCTCAATTGTTTCTCTTACTTTGACATCACAACATACAATGATAGTTTCTTAATCGATTATTTTTTATTTCTTTAGGATTCTTTATTAATAATAATAATATTTTTATTTGTATTATAATTCTTATTTTTGTGAAATAATATTAATAATAATAATAATATTAGTATTATTACATTTTCACCCTCCTGTGCCCGGTTGGGCTAGTCCCAGTAAAATAAGAACAACGCGCTAGATTTAGCGAATTTTCCGCCAAGTTGGCAACACTGCCGAGACAGCCCGCCAAGACCTCGAATGTCTTACCAAGTCCAAACTCGGGGCCACCAAGCGTGTCGAAGAGTCTGGAAAGTAAACAAAATTATTATCGGGCAAAGAATAAAGGGAGGAAGATCAATAAATCGGCGAAAATCCGTTTTGCTATTGTTGTCTTCGTTTTGTTGTAGCAGCTGCAGATATTAAGGGCTCTAGCACTCTGTAAGGAAGACAAACCTGCCTTTCTTTAGAGATCCTGAGAGGTGAGTCGTACACACCTACTTGAGTCAATGTTTACTGTTGACTGTTCATTAGTTTTCATAAGCTCCTTTTTTTATTTAATGTATTTAGTACTGATAACGTTCCTCTCTTCAGAATTGCGAGTTAACATCAGAGTATCATTTGAATATACGTAGGCTAAAAGATGAGCTTGATACTGTTGTACTGTCGGAAGTGTAAGGCTAGAACTTTGAAGTTTTGGGTCATTCGTTTTAGGACCTCCCACCCACGACTATTTTGTACGAGATTATGTTTTTTCCCAGTATATTTCAATGTGTTATGAATGGATTTCACATTCACATCTTGGGAAAATTTATGAAAACCTTACCCACTCAACCCAAAATGTATGGTAAAAACATGAAAAAACGAACCAAACAAAACCTGACCTTACCTAACCTATCCTTACTACCAAACCTAACTTTACCTAACCTATCTTTACCTACCTAACCTAACTTTACCTGACTTTTGTCTTGGCAATTTTGTCTGTCTGTCTTAATTTGATTGGGAAAACTGCATGCTATTTTTATGGGTTTAGATAAGTGACATATATATTTGGAGTAATGATTCTGGAGCTAAGCCATTTAGATTATCCAAGTAAACTGAAGGCCTTAGGACTAACAACCCCTCAGACAAGACACAGTAGGGCAGATCTCGGAGACATTCAAAATATTGAAAGGGATGGAAAATGTGAATCTGGGCAAATGTTTGTGATCTCATGCACCACAAGCATGAGGGGACATAACAAGCTCACCAAGTTATCACATAGAATGAATATGTGGAAATATTTCTTCACAGAGAGGGTGATAGAGCCATGAAACAGTCTGCCAGCTCAAACTGTGCAATCAAGAACAAAATTGGGCTTCAAAATAGCCCTAAATAAAGTGATCAAGAACAATGGAGGGATACTACACAGGTCAGTGGCCTCCTTCCCTTGGCATTACGACCTCTAGTTGGTGCCCATGTAAATGTCTAGATCTGTTACTGGCATTTTTTTTGCCTAGACGAAGGACCCATTATTCATGCTGAACTGCTTCAGTCTATCTGCCTTAACATGTGTTCTTCCTTGGTGCTCCCCATCCACAGGGTGCCTCTAATAATATTCAGGTGGGTTAAAAGTGTAAAAAACTTGTTGTACTGGTACAACACCTGCTTCTAATTTTCCCCAAACTTGTCAGTAAATAACCTAAGTTCTCCTGTAGCAGCATCTGTATTGATTGATTAATTTATCATGTCTTTTATATTTAGTTTGGTTAGTTTTGGTTTGTAAGGTGTCTTAAAACCTGGCTCCAGTAAGACAACCTCCATATGTAACACTATGTTTATGGGAAAATTGCTTCCACTCCATGAATTTTCACTTTACACAAGACTTCCACAAAACACATCCCTTTCATAGAGCAAGGACTACCTGCACTGTACTGTAATGTACCTTGTAACAGAGAGGGAACTACTGTAATGTAAATAAGTTTGTTTTCTCTCTTATACATCTATAATATGTGTATCCTCTACTGTATTGTACTGTACTATACAAGTTTGTGCCTGTGTGTGAATACAGTGTATTTGTGTTTGTCTGTCATACAATAATGTATTTTTGAATTTGTGTTTTTGTTTGAGAATCGGTGTATTCAAGTGTTTGTACAAGCAGGTATGTTTTTTTAAGCTGAGAGGAACTGAATAAGAAACATTTAAAGAAATCTGAAGTCTTCCTTTATTTTTATAGTGAACAGCTGAGAAAGTTACAGTCAAAGTATAAATACAGAATACCTCTATAAGTTACAGACAAAGTAACAAAAGCAGATGTACACCCCTCTCTGTAGCTTTAAGGCAAGTGAGCTCAACACAAACACACCCAGAGAATAGTACCAACACCAGCAATGCCGACAACACATCTTCATTTATTCTTTAACTCTCAAGCTAAAAGTTCATCATATAAAAGTTACAAAATAAATACAAACAGCATTGTGAATGTGATCATCGACCAAATGATGATCAATGCAGAAGAATATTAATCAATGTCAGTTGTGAATGTGAGAATCAAGAAAAAAAACAGGTCATGATCAACACAGCCAAATGCTTTTCATCATTGTCATGACTGTGAGCATTGAGTAAAATAGATTAACATCAAAACAGACAATTATTACTCATCATCACTGTCTTCTTCACTTCTTCTTACAAAATTTGAAATTCTACTCTTGGCTGGAACAATGCATTCAATTCTCAAAATGAATTCAGCAAAATGGAATACACAATCTAAAATTTTGAAAAGTATGAAAGGATTCTGGTAACCTCTAAACCTATTTTCTTCCATAATACTAGATAAAAAAAAATTTTCATTGTGAGTTCTTTGTTTTTTAAAATGATTATATAATCTTGTTTGAAATGCTAAATAATTCTTTTGGGATCCTTTTATTTTTTTATACAATAACAAAGGAATTTCATCAAATACTTCTGTAATAATCAATTTAGAAGTATCATCAATACTTCCAGAGATATTCTCCAGGACTAAATGCTTGGCTAAGAGCTCTATATAGCCACCATGTGGTACGGAGTACAACACAGGCGATGGACTTTGTGGACGGATAATCATATCTATATTTGTACACATGTTCCTTTCAAGCACATCATTATAATATCCATAAGCACAAGTAAAACTGCTGGGTGACACACACAAGGGAGACTGATGATCACAGTCAGTGTTATTTATATTGACTGAATCTTCACACCTCGTTTCAACTCTTTGTGGAAAATTTAGGCAGTCGACCACCCAAAAGTTAAAGTATTTGAAAAGCTGATCATATGCTGTAGAGAACTGCTTACACTGTGAGGGAGTTGGACCACAAAGCAGAATCTGGTGAACATCAAGACCCTGTAGTCTTACAAAACGTGATGTACCTAAAGTAAGAGGTTCAATTTTCTCAAGTATCTGAGCTGATCCACTGTGTACATCATCTCTATTAACAATTGGTGTAATTTTCAGTTTCTTGATTAAGAAACACCATTCCTCATCTTCTATCATGTCTATTAATGAGAGACCATACTTATTGCACTGTGACACAGCCCAGTCTGGGAAATAGGTAGAGGAGAAAATAACTTGAACACCAAATGATTTTATAGAAGCCAAACATGAATCAAGTAGTCTTGCTTTTAGAAAAATGCTCTCTAATAGTGTCTGATCATTGCTTGTTTCAATAATGGGTTTACAAACTCCATCCTCATCTTCCTCTTTTAGTTTTATGGACCATAATACAACAGAAACCTTCTCAAATTTCATACCTTGCTGCAAATATTTAAAACTTCTTGTGATTACAAAGCCAGGGATCACATGAGACTTCAGTAATGGCATGTTGTACAATTCAACAATTGCAATATGGGCGTTTTGGGTTAAATCATTTAACAGCCTTACAAGCTCCCCACTACTACTACACTGACAAAACAAATATGATGACAACAATTGGGCAAGATTTCTAGCTATGAGTTTGGAAAACTTTGTTTGAAAAAAATACTCAGAAGCATTGCGCAGTATGTCTCCCAGAGCTTCAAAGTTGTGGAGAGGGTGTTGTTGAGCACCATTGTGTATCACATCTCTCTGGATACTATTAAAAACATACTTTCTTAGTTGTTGAGTGATTTGTACCATTTTTTGCCTCCTCACTGCCTGAGACACACAAGAACTTTGTGAAACACGATTATCAAGAGAATGTAGAAGACGTCTTAACAACAAGAAACTGATTTTGCACCCATCACCATAAGCTCTAGTGTGATCTAAAACTCCTTTTATTACCATATTCAATACAGGATCACATACATCTAAAGTGGAGAGAAGCTCAGATCCATCTTGAGTTATAATAACACACCCGGCTTTCTCCATTAACAAAGATTTCCCATAAGGCCCCAGACAGCCCTCCAGAATGGACGCGAGGCTGCCGCACTGGATGACCACATTTGATATCCCCAATTCCTTTCTGTAGTACGCCATTATCTGAAAATATATTTTCTTTAAATAATTCCCCCTCTGCAAATTTTCATTTTTCTGCAGCAGATAAAATTATCATACTGTACATCTACTGTATCTTTCATCTTCCCTGTTACCACATGTATTGTAAAGATCAACAGAAACCTCATGAATGGAAGGTTATTGTCAGGAGAGAAGTGCTGTAATGTACATAAAAGTTTAGAGGCAACAAGAAATTGCTTAAATAAATAGAAACATTCCAAACACATACACAGGCTTGCTGATACCCTCAAGTTGCATGTCAATTACAAAAATAAAAAGGGAATCAATATACTGTACTCTATATTGACTATATCACTTCAAGGCTACTCATTATTCATTGTAAATATTTTTTTTTCACTCTTTAATTGTTATATTCTTCAAAAACTACAGTATACAGATACCTGTATATAATTTTTTTCTATTCATTTTGGAGTACTGTACAGTACAGTTCTGTACCATATACTATCTATCTCCCTTCATGGTCTGGATATTTGAGCAAGTTGGGTTTCTTGCCACAAATTTATGATATTGGAAGCATAATGTGTTGTCTAATGGTAGACCCTGCTGCCATATGGCATCACAAAAATTGTGACCAAGTCCCAGGTTGTTCATCTGACTTTCTGCCTTATTTACACAATTGCAGGGTCTCAAGTGTTTCTCTTATTTTAAAAACACAACATACATATTGTTTCTCACTCTTAAGTTTTTTTTTTCTGTATTTATTTGGGGTCAGTGACCTGTGCCCGGGCGGGCTAATCCCCGTAAAAAAAAACAACAGTTATCCTCCGATTTACTGTCTTGCTATTGAGTATTTCACTTGAACAAGATGGTGATGTATCAAGACCAACCCCCTATATATGATAAAAAAAATTCGCATGAACGATGGTCATTGCCCAGCCAACATAAAATATGGAACGCATTTCTCGGTGCACTTGTCAGCTGCTGTCTACCCGTGCACTGCCACCTAGTGCACTACAATCCCAAATCTTGTTTCTTGGTGATCGCACTCGGCATCGGTGTTGCTATTATTATCATTTTTTTATACCTTACAGTAAGAAGACATCACTAACGTTCACATTATACTCTGTTTTGGTGACTGTGAAATTATTATTATTTTTTGGGGTGACTGTAAAGTGCTTTGCCACGATTGTTGTGAACATGATGTGAGCTGTGTTGGCCGCTATCATTGTTTTTACGTTATCATCGTTTGCTCTGTTTTTGTGACAGGCCACCAGCAATGGAAGCAGAGGCAATTAAAACATACAGTTTTTAATTTCCATTAATACATAAGCACAAAAATGTTGCTACACACTAGCCTGCAGGACAGTACAGTACACTGCTTACTGTACGTGTTCAGCACAGAATACTTTCAGATATTTGACAGCAACTCAGAATCTTCCAATGCTACAAAAAAAAAAAAAACAAAAAAAAAAACAGGAACTGTAATTTTTTTTCCGCAAAAGCAAGGTTTTTGTTCGTATACCGAAGCGCTGGAACAATATTTAGTTTGCGTATAAACGAATTTTTGTATATTGTAGCACTCCTGTATTGGGAGAAGACTTGTAAGACTAAAAACACAATACAGGTATATAACATAATAACATATTATGCTTCACTGTTGAATATGATACCTTGTGATAATGATGGGAAGACTTGCTGGCCACTCAGGTGTCTTTCCCCCCACCACTCAGGCCACACCCAAACCTCCAGCTCAGCCAGTTGTTCATCTTCACAGTCCATATTTGTACCACATGATGCTGTCAACAAATACCTGAACCTGTACAGTATTTTAATCACTTGTATTTTCATCACATTCATTGGTTTATCTATTAATCACAGAGGTGAGATAAATTATACTGTACGACATTGGATTTGTAAAAGAATGTCTCCTAAAGTTATACAAATGGAAAATGACATAGTAACTAGCAAATTGTTTATTACATTACAAACTTTGCTACTAATTTTGTTTTTAACTTTTAACCCCTTAAATCTTACCCAACAGAGTGATGGCATGTGGCATGATTAAGATATAAGTTATTAAGAAATACAGTGCCAATGCAATGTCATTGGTCTGTGGAGCTCATGTCACAAAATTTTGGCAAATTTGGTCATTCTTTTGACAGAAAAGATGAATATTTAAGGTGTGACGGATTTCATTGATACTGAATTGGTTTGCACGATGGAGATGGTTTTAAGAAACAAATTAGTATTTTCTTACCACAAGCTTTCTAGATGTTAGTTGTTACTATCACTGAGGGTATCACTACATAATAACCTGTAGCTGAGGGTGCAGGTAGGAGTGTCCCCTTGTCAAAGTGTGCCACCATTTTACTGGACTTCTGATCATAAGGTTAGGTTAGACGACTAGGCAGTAGGACACTCCTACTTGCACACTGCAGCAGTGGTAGACTCTGACTATAATTCATTACTGACACGTACCAAGGTAATACAGTATATCCTGGTTAGTGTTGACATGTGGAGGGATATCACAGCAGATCAAGAAAAGCTAAGGGGAATAAAAATATCACAAGGGTATTATTATACATCAATGGCTGCAATCAAGGATCAGGGGGTAACAATGCAAGGTAGTGAGTCAAAGCTGGCCAAGATGAATCAAGACTTGCAGGAAAAACATTTTTACAATGTTTGAGTGAATTTTGATCCCTTTGTTAACTGTGAAAATTGAAATCTTAAGTTTACAGTAGTAAAGAAAATGTTGACAACAAGGGTGGACAAGTCTAATTGTAATGAACTTCACTGTTGTAGTTTTCAATTAATGATAGATCTTTATAAGAAGTTACAGGAAATTAAAAGTATACAAAAGAAACTAAACATTATTGTAAAATGAGAAAGAAAAAACTCATCACTTATGTAATGTCTAATTAAAATTGAGGATAATACTCTAAAACAGTATTGCATATCACCAGCAACTTTAGGAAATTTTCTATAGAAGATAAATGCTTTCTTACCTTGTGAAAATCTCATGAAACAACGAGGACAAGTAATTTGTGTAATAGACTATTATTTTTTTATTTTTTTCACCTTTACTTATCTACATTGACATTCTACAATGCCATACAGTGTTAACACACATAGTACAGCATTTCATTTTATCCAAAGGACCCCTACCCAGCAACCATTCCATATACCGGCACATGAACTTTAGAATATTTTTGTACAGAAGATAATATAAGATTTTCACTTTCTTCATATACAGTATCCAGTAATATTATTACATGGTGATCAAGAAATGACAAATATCTGTACAGTATTTTGATTTTGTTTTTTATTTAGGTGTGTCTAGTTTTAGTAAAGGGGTAAGCTGTAGTACCTGGATAAAACCTGCTAAATAATAATAATAAATATTATTATTATGTTTGGTGGTGTCACACTGGATTACAGTCTGGTTAATATTGATGACTAACCCGCCAACACATTATTTGTTTTTGTTTATTTTATTGCCATATTTTCATCAGTGAGTTCTGATAATCATTTCTTTTGTAAATGCTTCGTTTGGAAGATAATGAGGCACACAATAATTTGTCTTTTGGCGTTGATATGGCAGTAATGCCACATCCCGAATGTAAACAGCCAATCATATTGACGTATTTCAAAAGACTCCACTATTGGCACCCTGATCGACGCATATGCTGTGCATGCTTAAGAGCCGTTCGGTATGGGCAGCTGCTCTCACGTTCACAAAATGCATAAAATTACAGCATATCATAGTAAGTTCTTTCTGTTTAATATGCCGGGGGGGAGGGGGCAGAGGCTTATGGCTCGGAAGTTAGGTATCGGTAGGTGTCTTTGGTTAGGTTGGTGAGGTCTTCAACAATGCTTCTGCCACTTGTTTTTCGTATCAACTAAAGTTAGGTTAGGTTTAATTTAGAAATGACCACTTATTAATACATTTGCACAAACTATGACAATGTCCACTATAAAACAATGAAATTGTGGCATTTTTAAAACCGTCTTCTATGAAAAATTGGCGGCGGGTCAGTCAACAATAATTACCAACAGCCTTCTTACATCTGTTGCGGGCCAGTGTCGTGTTCTCGGAGGTCCCCCATACTCAAGAGGGCCCCAATGCATATAATGCACGTGTGCAATAGTCTAATTATTTTGTCAACACAGTTAGTGCCAGAAAAAAAATGTAATTGAACCAGAATTTGTGGAGAGACTAATATCATCCCGAACACGAAAAAGGAATTTAGGTGAGGTTAGGTCAAGTTGTTTTAGGCTCTGTGCATTCTCACTTCCATTTTCGAGTTCAGGATCATGATATTAGTCTCTCCACAAATTTTGGTTTAATTTCATAATTTTTTCGGATTAACCGTAGACAAAATAATCTAGACTTTTGCGTATGTGCATAATAAACAAGGGCCCTCATGAGTATGAGGAACCTCAAAGAAAGCAACACCAGTGTTACTTTAACTCAAAAGAGCAATATCTTCACTATACCTCACTCACCGGAATTCCTATTTGGTAATATAGTACAGAAATAATAATCTTAAAGAGCCATTGACGAGCCGTATCACTCCAGGAATCCGACGCTTTAATATTTGTTTACATAAACGACTTCACCGCAACGTTCGTCGATGTGAACTTCTCGGCGACAAATCCGAATATTGACAAGGCTTTAAACACTACAGTGAAGGTGCGCACTGCAGTGTACAGTGAAATATATCTCGAAATTAACCCCGGAATGCGATGCATCATCATGCCAAACGCAAATTAGGTCTTAAAAAACCATTATCTAAGAAGGATTTTAATGTCATATTTTATTACATTCGGTGATCCGTGTACAAATATCCTTGCCAAAGAAAATGTTAAGTACGATTCCAACAAAAGTTTAGTGTGTCGGAATAAAAAAAAAAGAGACAATATACCATCAGATATCTGATGACAATAACATAGATATTCTCAGACACTTTATATTTCTGTGGAGAAACGCTACCACAGTATGTATTGTATTAAACCGCTTGGCAACTGCAGTTTATGGCAGTAGGGAATCCATCATAAGATCAGTGTACATACAGCTGTACTTAAATGTTTTACAACATTTGTGTGATTTTATGACATAGGTTAAAAATTAATCAACTTATATCTATTACAAGTATTGATATGATGAAACCAGGATCAACTTAAAATCAGAACCTCCTTGTGCTAGTGTTAACAATCACTAACATGAACTAGGATCTCCTTATCAATTTTACAACCTCCAAATAAAGAAAACAAAACAGATAGATAGATGTTAAACTTAAAATAAATTCTGTAGGTTAATTAGCCCTGGCCTCCAACCTAATATTTTACGTTTGGAAGCATAAGAAATATATTATTTCTCCTTACAAATGCTGTATAGCATTTTCATGAGAAACAATAGACCCAGGACACAGACTAGGAGCCTAACCAAATCTACGGAAGCTACCCTAACTTAACCTACCCAATCCCTTAACATGCTGTCATCACAGTTGCATTATAAAAAATAAATTCGGGTTTTGTTCCTAACCCTAAGATTAGTTTGGCCCCATATTTCATGTTGTGTTTCATTTTGGTGAAATTTCAAAAGCTGAATTAGATTGGTACATCTTTAGCGGCTAAAATCAGTATTTGTGGGTTTAGGGTCTCGCCTCTTCTTGCGTCTTGTCCACTTGGCGCGACGGCGGCGGCACCTCGGATAATCCGTAATGGCTGGCAGGACAGTATTCCGTGTAAACTTTTTTCGCCCTTTACGACAACGGTGAGGTTTTCTTACAGTCTTACCCTTAATGGCATTTTCTTTTGTAGCTTTGAATAACTCCTGCTTTGTTGAGCAATAAAGACCAATTTTTCTGATGTCCGGGCCTTTAAATGGTAATCGCCTTGGTCGTTTTGGAATATAAAGATTTCCGCGGTGGAATTCCATTCCCAAGAAAAAATTGCTTTCTCGATGAAGGCGATAGATGTCGTGGCCGCCATCATGCGCTTCTGAGGGGTGGGGCATCTTCTTTTTACACTTGTACCAGTGTTTACCAACAGTTTCAAATGTAGGTGACAGGTAGCCGCACCAGGAGCAAGTACGTCGTGCCTCTGAAAGTAAAACCGGAAAGAGGTCATAATGAGTCAAGGATTCAAAGTTGGTACGATGCTACTCTTGTAGCCTGTGTGTGGCATTTATGGTGGGACTCATTGTACATATTTAAAGGTCAGTTCAGACGTTCAAAGTTAGTTCAATAATTCTAGACAGACTAAAATGTCTTTATTACACACACACATGCTCCAGAAATCATTGCCAAAAAAATTCTAGATACACGCATGCCCTGTACTTGCCAAGAGTGCGTTAGAAATAAACATGTATCATACTGCACAAAATTAACATAGGAACTAAGGCTATATACTCTACTTGATAGGAACCTTGAGTCTTACCATCCTTCTCACGAGGGGTTCGGGTATCCAATTTAATCCACTTCGTTATATCCATTTAGAGTAATAATTAACATTATCCAGCAGCGACAACTGCGAGTTTCAGCGTTGTGATGGACGGCGTGTAACCCAATTCTTTGTTACTGTATTAAATATTGTTACTAGTTATTTTCCTCTGAATTAAATTTTGAGTTGCATGGCATTGATTAATAATGATATTGCCTGATTCTTACAATGATAATGGATTTATTTAGTACATTTGTTTTTATAAGTGTTGCATTCACAACCCATTTAACTTTAAGTTACTGCAGTCTCTGATCTGAAGACAAACAAACTATAAGTTGTCCTGGGCGCTGGGGGTGCAAGAAACCAAGACAAGACCTGACATATCACTTTATTTAAAACAGGTACAGTATATGCATCCATGATATAATGGTGTATGTAAGATCGGTAAATTTTTATTTTAGAACATGAGTCCTTAGGGGTTGACCAAAAAGTTTTTCCACTGTATTTTGGTGTTTTAAGCGAATTTGACCTTATATTTGTGTCGGAAATTTTATAGTTTTTGCCCCCCTCCCCACACCACTGCTCCCCCCAACAATAATGAGGGAGAGCCTGGTAAATCGTTTTTTTTTGGGTGGGGGAGAAAACGAAAACGGGTCATCTAACCTAACCTAACCCCTAGCAAGGGGCTCTGCCCCCGGACCCTCGGTAAGCCTAGCTTAAACTAACCTAACCTAACCTAAATGTTTCGGTACTTTAAAACTTTGGGGCGAGCCTTGTCCAAAAGTACAATACCTTAGTTAGAAGTGAAGTAGTGGATATCTCATCGACCTCCTCCTCGTTGGACCCTTTTTCGAGAGACACAGGTGCAGCACTCCTCCTTGAACGATTATAGAACCACTGGTTCTTGTCCTTTATATATTTACAAATCAATTTACAGTGCAGGCACTCAACAGACGTAGGGAGAACACTGTGATTACGTAAGAATTGGATCGAATGATCGTCTTTCTCGTAAAACTCATCAATAAACCTAAAATAATCGCCGGAGCACAATTGACACCCAACCTCAACCACTGCCATTGTCAACGGTTATTGGAATTCAAATCTGTGCCCAGGCTGCTTCCTTTGAAAAAAAATCAAATGCGATTGGTTGAAAAAAAAAATCGCGTGGTGATATCGATACATCATGGTCAGGACTGGATTATGTCAGACAATATTGCACCGATAACATTGCCTCACAGACAAAGACCGAAAAGTACGTAAAATCAATTAAATTCAATTGTGTCACTATTTTCCATTTCCGAATTGTATAAATGGGGTTCAAAATGGTCAGAATAGGGAGATCTAAATGTTTCAGTAGTTTATAACTTTGGGGCGCACTATATCCTAAAGTAAAATAATACCGTAACATCAGTGTTATCATCAAATTATTAATCAATAGTTATCATATGGATAACTTTAAGCATTAAAACTAACTAAAATAACTACTTTGATATCATTGTCCTGCAAATCTAGGGATTGCCAATGTTACCTGTCTGTTAGGTTGGTGACTTGCTTAGAACATTAGCAGCGTAATTTTAATGTTGAGCATGCACAATCCAGACAAGCATTCAGTTAACATTTTAGGTTAATATTGACAAGATACCCATTGCAGCCTAATTTGTTTTGATAGATCTTTTCTTATTATATTTGCATTGCTGAGTTCAGATATGATATTAATTTATTGGAAAATGCTTCGTTTAGTAGATATTTATTCCCCTAGGCCTGCACTAGCAGCACTACATCATCTTGCACGGCATTTTTGTTTACAATTTGTGCGGTTTGAGCAGCTTCTCACATCCACAAAAACGTAAAATTTCAACATATATTTTCTTTCGATTTAATATGCCAGGGGATCTGGGAGGCAGAACCACATGGCTAGGAAGTTGGGTCATGTTAATTTTTTTTTTTTTTTATACAGAATTAGCCCACCCGGGCACAGGTCACTGACCCACATAATAATTACGGTAGTTCATAGTAAATAAAATTTATAATAGAAAATTAAAAATTAAATAATAATAACAACAACACTAATAATAATAATAATAATAATAATAGTAATAATAATAATAATAATAATAAAGAACCATAAAGAAAAAAAATCAATATCGAGAAAAGATATATGTATGTTGTGTTTTCAAAGTACAGTAGGCTCTCGCCAATAACGTTTAATAGGTGCCTGAAAAATGCCGTTATTAGCGAAAACGTTATTTGTGTGACATTATAATACATGTGAAAAGGGTTTATTGGTGCCGCCGCCCCAAGAATTTCACCCATTTTTTCCCCTTAGAAGCTCTCCTAACACTTTTTGATCGCTGAAATAAAAAGATTTGTTATTCAATCATCAAAATAAAGAATTTGAGTAATATAACACTTAGCTTGGGGGAGTTTTTGAGGTGCTTGGTGTGATGATTGTTCCGTATCTGACGGCTGCTAAGACTTGCACTGTCTTTCATTCGACAAGCTAACCATTTCACAAGAAAATGCTGTTATCACTAACAACTTGTTTCTATCACTTTTATCATTCATAGCTCGCCTCGCATTTCCATCACTACCGAAATATTTCTTAGCCGGAGCAATACGGTACTCTTCTTGGTCTCCTCTAAGTTCCTCTTAATATTTCGCACTGTAGACTCAGGACAGTTCAATTTCCTCACAATATCAATGTTCCGTGCACCACTTTCAATGAGCTCAACAATCTGTTCTTTAACCTTGACCGAGTAGGCTCGCTTCTTGAGGCTTTGTCTCTTAGCTTTGGGGTCTTTTTTCTCATTCACTTTAAAAGTTCCGGGCGTTCAGGCGGCAAATCACTCCCTCCACCACCTCCCCTAACCCCAACAGGCAAAAATGCGGAAGCCATTGTTGATCACCGACCCTAGCAACAACTGATTATAGAGGCGAAAATCTCACACGTGGGCGCAGCGCTGTATTCCACGGAGAGTGTGTGAGAGTGAGGCGGAGCTGACAACTACATCATAAACATGGCGGCAAACAAATGCAATCATTGATGCGCTTGGACGCTTACCTCAAAATCTCCGTTATTCAAGAGAATCTAGACGTTATTATTGAAAATGGGTATCTATTATAACTTACCGTTATTGTCGAAAACGTTATTGTGGAAGTCGTTATTGGCGAGAGCCTACTGTAAGAGAAACAATTGAGACCCTGCAATTGTGTGTAAATGAGGCAGAAAGTCAGATCAGCAACCTAGAACTTAGTCAAAATTTTCGTGATGCCATATGGCAGCAGGGTCTACCATTAGACAACACATTATGTAGTACCTCCCTGTTTGATAGCTGCCTACTACATAAATTTAACCTACATAAAAGTAGGTTTCTTTGGTTAGGTTGGTGCTGTCTAATAATGCTTTGGCTGATTGTGTTTCTTATAAACTAAGGTTAGGTGAGGTTTAATTTAGAAATAACCACTTTTTAACAATTACCCAAACTACTTTTACTTTTATCCTCTTCACCACTGATCGGCTCGTTAGCCACTTAGGCAATCGGTCACGTCTCTGTTATGCACTGTTGGCAAGTACTGGGCATGCACCGGCTCCTGAATGTATCTGAACCTGCTCCAGTGCTTGTCAAGTCTGGTCTTGAAAGAGCTTACACTAGGTGCCGTCACAGCACGCTCTGTCAGAGTGTTACAAGAGTTCACAACTCTCACTCCGAAAAAGTTACCCCTCATAGTTTTCTGGGCTTGCAACTTCTACCTTTAACTGTGACCTCTTGTGGGGCGAGCGTCCGCTAGCTCCGGGTAAAGGCACTCGACTGAGTAGTGCCGTTTGAGATGTTTATACACCTCAATTAGGTCCCCTCGTGCCTGTCTGTAGTATAAGATAGGCAATTTCAGGCGATCTAATCTGTCAGGGTAGCTGAGGTGCCGAAGTGCAGGCACCAGTCTGGTGGCCCTCCTTTGGACGTTTTCAATCAACTGACAGTCCCTAGCATATCTTGGGGACCAGACTGGGAAACACCTCACTCCTGAAGATCGTTACTAGGGACGGACCGTCTAGATATCTGAACGACCTTCTTACAAGACCTAATAATTTAGTTGCCTGATTCACCTTCTTCTTGCACTGGCCTGAGAACTTCAGCTCGTTGTCAATACAGTATACACACCTAGGTCCTTTTCACATTGTCTTAATTAATGCAGTTTCTTCATCCCGTTGGGACATATGATATGCCTCCTTAACATTGGTTCGCCCCAGGTGCAGCCTCTTACACTTCGTGACATTGAATCTCAGCAGCCATTTCTTCGACCATTCTTGGAGCCCACAGAGGTCCTTCTGCAGCTCTTCACAGTCCGCTTGGTTCTTGATTTCCCGAAATAACTTGGCATCATCGGCAAACATTTGTATGGAGGAGTGTACAACGTCAGGCATGTCATTTATGAAACAAACAAACAACAGCGGGCTCAATACACTGCCCTGTACCCCACTTGTGACAGGTATGGATGATGATTTCGTGCCATTAATCACCACACACACTGCTTGCAGTCATGTAGAAAGTCTTCTATCCCCACAAGAACATTTCCCCGAATTCCGTACCCTTCCAGTTTGATTTTCAGCCTTTCGTAGGTTACACTGTCGAAAGCCTTGGCAAAATCTAGGTAAATATTGTCGATATCACCACCCTGTTCCAGAATATGGCTCCAAATATCCAATACCGTGAGCAATTGTGTTAAGCCGGAGCGCCCTGGCATAAAACCGTGTTGGCAATCCTTTACAAGGTTGTTTCGTAGTACAGAGTAGATGTTCCATCGCGGCATCTTTGATAATACTCTCAAGTATTTTACATATTATGCTGGTCAGGCTCACCGGTCTATAGTTGTTCATGGAGTGACGATCGCCCTTCTTGAAGATAGGACTCACATAAGCCACTTTCCATTCACTGGGGACCTTTTGTTCATCCAGGCATTTACAAAACAGGATCTTCAGGGGCTCGGCAAGCTCATTGCTCAACTCTTTTAGTACTCTAGGATGCACCATGCCAGGGCCGGGACTCTTATGGACCTTTAGCTTTGACATTTTATTTCTAATACCCTCTTCTGTGAACACAATGTGGGTCAGTGCTGTGTCGAACCGTCTGTCCTCAAACGCAGGAAGGTTAATCGCATCCTCTCTTGTGAACACCGAGGAAAAGAAGTTGTTCAATGCCTCAGCTTTATCCTAGTCAGAATCTGCATAACTACCATCTTCAAGCCTCAGGTGCTTTAGAGACACAGGAGGTGTATAATTAGTGAGTCAGCGGTGTATTGTTGAATTATTATTATCTAACCTCGGTTGGTCCGGCAAAATGGATAATCCGGCAAGGCTTTGGAACCAAGGGTGCCAGAAAATCGGTGGTGGACCTGTAGTGATACGATACTAAAAGTAAATGTGGGTCCCTTTGGCATGACTGCCTGTTATGGGACAATGTGGATACAGCACACTGTATATTAAGCCTTCGGTACACAAGGTGGCAACATAGCTAATAGTGTACTGCTCTTGACCACATTCACTTCCCCAAGTTGTAAACTTAGGTACCCATTTACAATTGGGTGAACTGGGAGTACCCGGGGATCAAACTACCGACCCTTGGAATAGGAAGAGAGTGCCGTATCCACTCAACTGCCGCACTCCTTATACTATATTAATTATGCTCTAACTTCACATAATAATACCTTGTCATCTATGTACATGACTCATAGACTAAATATAGTAGTATTGTACAATAGTCAACAAAATATTGGTAAAAAGAAAAGTTTATCATAGTCCATACATTGTATAAATTTCAAACCAGAAATGAAAGTGAGTCCCATATGACTGATGGGCCATTGAGGACAGTGTCAATAGAGTGCAGGTACAGTACTGTACTGTATACAGGGTACTTTGTCTTTGATACACATTGAGGCAGCATGGCTGGCACTGCAACTGGCTATCTGCATTTCTTTAAATGTAAAGTTTGGTACCCATTAATAGATGGGTAGACTGGGGGTGCACAGTTTCCAGAGGTTTATTGCTGTGGGAATGCATGAGAACGTTGTTCCCATACCTTTTCAAATAAATCCGAACTTACAAATTTCTAACTAAATTAAATTTTAATTGCCTCCCCTAGAAGAAATATGAGAAAGAATTATTAACTTTCTTTTCTTTTAGCTTCAACTGAGATATGATTATGCACTTACAGGTATAGTACAGTTTATGATTTGTTGCCCACAAAAATGTCAGTTTATAAAAGAGTTGAAACAGGCTGGGAACAAACCTCTGATCTAAACATTTACCATCTAATTACAATACAAACCCACTTTTGTGTTGCCTACTCCATCCATGTGCAGATGTGTGTAGTGTAAGAGGTGTTAGCCTATTGAACAGCCTACATCTGGTGAAACAGTCACCACGGTGTACCAGTTGTTAATTTTTTTTTTTAGTTAATCATTCCAGTTGTTAGCTATTTTTATTGATCATACTGGATGTTATATATTTAATGTAATGACACTGAAAATACTGCATCTTCAGCCTTGGAATATATCCTAATAACAAGTGCATGTGGCCTCAAAATATCCCTGAATTGGTCAGATTTCCCAAAAATTTCTAGGGGCTTACAGAGCCCCCAAGACCTCCAGCTGTATGGGCTCGTTGTGCTCACCCTTGACCCACCCACTACTGAATAACATTTTCAAAATGTGTTCCCTCACTTCTTTATTTAGCTCTACACTGCCAGTTTCTCTTTGAACAGAGGCAAGAATTGTATCTACTTTTCCTTCATAACACCTATCAGAAAAAGTTACAGTACTTGTACTGTACTATAAATTTCATATAACAAATGGGAGGTTACTGAAAGAATGTAGATCAGCTGCATTTAATAAAAAATTACATAAATTAATTATGTATATACAATTATACATACAGAGAAAATAAACTTGTACTTGGCTGTTTAAAATCAAAATATGTACATAGATGATTTACAATCCAGTAATCTCATATCACACTGTCCAGTACTGTAGAGTATTACTGTACGATATTTATAAACCCACCAAAACAAAGCTACAGTACAGTACAGTACACTAAACACAATATCAGCAGATATACTGTAGTGTTGACTCAGCTATCCATGTTGTAAAAATTCATGTTGGTCCAGTTACTGTTTTCATTTCCTTTTCAAATCCTTATACAGTATATTGAATATTTAAATGGGTTCTAAAGTATTGTATATATTATGCAATGCAAACTTGTATTGGTTGGGAAATTCTAGTGTTTTATTAATTGTCTCTTCAAATAATTTTATACTACAAATTCATTTTACTTAATTAACCAATATTCTTTCAGGATCCTCATATGCTGTGGCACACAACACCTGGTAAGTTAACATCATTAGTTTGAGTATTTTTCATATTTGTATTATGTGAGTACAGTACTGTACTATATTACAAGTCAATTACCAGGTAACTTTTAGTCCTAGAGGATATGATAGATTGTGCTTAAATACCTCTGGTTTACTGTATATGTGATCACTGTTGTGTTTTTCACCACCACAATATTACAGCTGTCACTATCAGCCAGTTTACACTTTGTCTTATCATTCAGCTCTATGATTGACAGTTAAAAAAACCTGAGTGACTGGCTGCCAGAAATTTTTACTTTTACTTTTATCCTTTTTTGCCACTGATCGGCTCGTTAGCTACTTGGGCGGTTGGTCACGTCACTTGTTACATACTGTGGGCATGTACTGGCTGCAGAATGTATCTGTACTTGCATCAGTATTGGTCAAGTCTGGTCTTGAAGAGCCCACACTCAGTGCCGTCACAACACTATCTGGCAGGTTGTTCCTAGAGTTCACAGCTCTCATTCCGAAACAAATTGCCCTCACAGTTTTCTGGACTTGTGGCTTCTTCAACCTTGAGCTGTGATCCAGTGTTGGGCGGGCGTCCGAGTAGTGTCCTCTGAGATGTTTATAAATTTCAATTAGGTCTCCCCTTGCCCATCTATAGTATAAGCTAGGCAGTTTCTGGCATTCTAATCTCTCTGGATAACTGTGGTGTAGTAGTGCAGGCACCAGTCTGGTGGCCCTCCTTTAGACATTTTCAATCAACTAACTAGTCTCTAACATATCTTGGGGACCAGATGGGGTGACAGTGCTCCAGATGGGTAAACGCATCACTTTTGAAGACTGTTACGAGGGACTGACTGTCTCGATATCTGAATGACCTTCTTTTAAGACTTACTAGCTTTGTTACTTGATTCACCTTCTTTTCACAATGACCCGAGAACCCCAGTTCGTTGTCAACATACCTGTACACACCCAGGTCCTTTTTGTATTTGGTCTGTTAATGCTGTTTCTTCATCCCGTTGGGACATGTGATATGCCTCCTTACTGTTGGTACGACCTCGGTGCATCCTCTTATACTGCATGACATTAAATCTTAGCAGCCATTTCTTCGACCACTCTTGAAGCTGACAGAGATCTTTCTGTAGCTCTTCCCAGTCCTGAATAACTTTACATCATCTACAAACATTTGTCAGGAGGAGTGTATAGCTTCTGTCATATCATTTATGAAACAGCAATGGTCCCAGTACACTGCCCTGTGGTAACTTGCTTGTCACAGGTACATATGATGATTTTGTGCCAATAATCTTTGCACACACTGCTTGCAATCATGAAGAAAGTCTCTGATCCATGCTAGGACACTTCCCTGAATCCCTTACCCTTCCAGTTTAAATCTCAGCCTTTCATGGGATACACTATACAGGTACTGCCCATTCTGGGGTCACTAATCAAAATCCAGATACAGGTAGTCGTCGACTTACGACCTAGATTGGTTACGGCCGCCCGGTCGTAAGTTGATCTGGTCGTAAGTCGGCCTATGTTATAATTACCTTACGTATATTATAATGTGTAATGATAATATAATCATCTTTAAGTCATATTTTATCAACATTTTCTTTGTTCATTATTGTTACGGTCGTCAGGTTTAAATAAATCACTGCATACTACAGTACAATTGGTTTATTATTTACACAACATACAAAAAAAAAAAATACAGGTGCAAAACATATAAAACATTTTAGTTGCAAAACATACAAACACATACAGACATACAAAAAACATCTTATTGGCCGCTGGTACTTGGCTGTGGATCGTCGATGTCGTCAGCTGGGGCAGCCTTTGGGGTAGCCGGAGGAGTTGTTTTTTTCATGAACATGGTGAGCTTTGTTTGAATTGTTCGTTTCTTCTTCTCCTCGTAAATTTCTTGATACGGACGAAATGAATTGCGTGCCATCCGCTCAATCCTTGCAAATCGTTCGATGTTTGGGTCCATTCCTTCAAAATGGGCAAGAAGTTTATTCAGTAGAGATAAACCTTCTGATAATCCCTTAGTGGCAGGTTGAGGAGTAGATGAAGACAGTTTCCTCTTGGTAGACATCTTGGGGGGTGGTGGTTCAAGAAAAATTTCCAAGACAAAAGAAAGGCACAAGGCAAACAGACACGGAGGGAAGTGTGCTGTACCAGCGAGCGTGTTTGTAACTGAGCGCGGGGATGCGCGCGGCTCCAGCTCCCGGCAGCGCCAGGAGGCTGGGGCCAAAACTGTCGTACCGCCGGTCGTAAAGTCGAACAGACGTAAGTCGCATAGGTCGTAAGTCGACGACTACCTGTATATATTATCAATATTGCGACCCTGTTCCAAAATTTTAGTCCTCTTCGCCACTGATCGGTTCATTGGCTGCTTGGGTGGTCAGTCATGTCTGTTACGACTGCGTTATTTTTTCTTCGTATAAAAAACATTTTTAGAATTAACTCCTCACAGACAAGTCAAAGATGTAGTCACTCAAAACACTATTTTTACGTTTTTTTTGGGGGGGGGGGGGGGTCGATGAATTTCAGAATGAACACTGTGACTCCTGTTGTCATGGTAGAGCTGTCAGAAATCTTTGTCTGTGGTGTCAGATTTTCTCAACACAATTTTTTAAAAATGTTTTTTTGAGTGACTGTACAACAGGGTAAAGAGCAAGTCCAAATGTTTTCAGTGATGAGCCTGGGAAATAGTTACAGCTTTTAGTGACAGATCCTAACAACTGGTGAAACATGCCATCCACTATAAGCACTGGAATGTCTAAGATAAATTGTTTGTATAACTACAATACATAACCGAAAGCAACATGCCACTTTCTCCTGCTGTTCTTTACCACAATTTGATGATGACGAATTTCTCTCTTGTGATGGAACCTACTTTTCTCCCAGTCAACTTCTCTGGCTAAACTTTGCAGTCATGATCCTGATCTGAGTTTAATGGTTTAGATTCCTCTGGTTTAGACTCGTCTGTATTAGCTGGCATCTTGTCCATCTCCACATCATCATCCTTCAGCCCATACAGGTCCAACTGATGACTGTAGCGGAACACCACGATGTCTCCCAACACAGAGATCAGTATTAGCACTAAAGAACACAGAGAATAAATGCCTTTATTGATTTCTGATACCATATGTTATATGTAACAGCAACATAAAGAGAAAGTCAATTATTTGTTATATCAATTGTCTTTGGTATAAAGGTAAAAAAAAAAAAATATTTAGAGTTTTCAATGATTCACTTCCTGCCAAAGGTTTTGCTAAAAGAAAAACTTTTCTTAAATCTACTGTAAATAATAGGAACCAGGCACTGCAATTTATGAATGATTAAATTATTAACACAACCAGAAGGCATACCACTGGTCCAGTACTGTTTGAATAAGCTAGAAAAAAATAAAACAAAAGAAATGTGTTTGTACATTCCAATTACAAATTTTTGTGAACTTTAACTTTTTTGCAAACTTCAATTTTAGCCACATGAAGTTAGGATTTTTAATGTTCAGCAATTTTATTTGGACAAAATATGAAACTACAATATGTATATTCTTCCTTGTGTTTTTGTAAATATTGTACTACAGTACAATGCAGTAATGTAGTTTTGTCAATAAATTATTTCACTAACTATACTGTATTTGGTGAAGGATGTTTGACTTGTTTTAAATTGTGTCATAAAATTTGTATGTGTATAAATATGTATTCATGTTAATTGTATAGAGTAGATAGAGTTATAACATTAACAGGGAGTCAAAAGTAATATGTGATACAGTACAGTACTGTCAACAAATGCACTTTCTCACACTCCAGTGGGGCCTTGCTTGTACAGTACAGTTGTACTGCCTCTCCTATGTGCTTGGTTTCTCTCTCTCTCTTTTTCCCCCCACTGATCAGCTTACTAGTTGTTGGTTTATCCAGTGTTAGTACAGGAGGAAACCTGTGATGTTTGGTAGCGAGGGTCACACTGGATAACACACCATTCTCACACGTGTATGGGCCAAACAGGACTTGTTAGCCATCAGTGAAACACACCACTTTAGGAATTGGGAAACTATCACCATCTGTTAAAGCCTTACACCAATCTGACAACCATCACAGCACACAACCTTGTAGCTCCCTTAATAACATTACTTTAACAAGTCTGGAATTGAGGAATGGAGAACAGTTTGGTGAGAGACAAGGTGAGTCTTACCTGAAGGGACAAGATGAAGTATTTTCCTGAACTTGTCAGAGTCGTAGAGCCAGCAGTTACCTGAATGACCACATGTCTTATCCCACACTATACAGGCTGAGTCTGTTGGTCAAAAAAATACATTACAACAAATTTCCTTAATAATAATAATCATAAACTCTGAGTATTGTCCAAATTTATTTTTTGTTAATCAATGGCACATTTCACCTAGGATGAATATCTGACTTTGATTTCCTAACACTAATTTCAAGTATAGGGGGCCCCCAAATTCGTTGGGGTTAGGTTCTCTAAATGGCCGCAAATCGCCAAATCTGCGAATAACATTTGTGGAATGGGGGGGGGGGGGGGTTACATTTTTACTTGTGTACAAAGAAATGTATATTCCCTTTATATGTTTGCCCTTTGGACAATTATTTCTTTTACCTGCAGTATTGTATATATGTGTGTGGGTGTGTATGTAGACACACACACACACACGCAAAACACATACAAATAAATAATAATTGGAAAATCCTCTCACAAATAATCAAACAAATTTATTAAAAATGTGACTGTCTACCCTCAAGTCCATGCTCTGTTTATAAAGTACTGTAATAGAGAATGGACTTGAGGGTAGACTGTCACATCTTTAATAAATTTGTTTCTGATTATTTGTGAGAGGATTTTCCAATTATTATTTATTTGTATGTGTTTTGCATGTGTGTGTGTGTGTGTGTGTGTCTACACACACACACATGCAGTACATATTTGCAATACAGGTAAAGGAAATTACTGTCTCTAGAACGAATGGCTCCCTGTCCCAGCCGCAGAAATGCCGGTAACTTTAAAACTATCCACAGACATTCTTGTGTATATCCAGGGTGTCATCCGCGAATAACCGAGAACTGTGAAGTAAAAATCTGTGAACTTGGGGGGCTGTACATGTACTGAACTGCAAGTACCTAATAAATACACTCTTAACACATGGTTCCATGTCTGTACAGTACAGTACTTGGACAGATGAGTCTGTGATGTACCTACTTGTTTATCTCTCTTCCAGTATGTTATTGACAACAGTATTTGGACACCTTAGAACCTGGAAATGTGCAGACAATAAAAAAAGTCCAGATTATAGAATTGATCCCAGGTACAATACAAATACAATGTTCAGGCAGATTCTTAATAAATGATCGAGGATAGAGACCCAGAATTGTCATGGGGGTACAAGTTCATATGTAGTGTGTTAGCACCCTCACCCCTCTCATGGAAAACCATAATCCCACCACTGAAAACAGTCCATTTTATCTCATTACTTACCAATAATGGCTCCCATGATGATGGGAGCTGGGATGAAGGCAAACAAGCTGATGAATACTGTTACGGTACCCAGTGAAAGTCCTTTGTCCTCCTGTGACACTGCCCTGGGTACAAGATGACATATTTGATTACAGAGCTTCGATTATACAGTGTTATTACTGTTAGTAGTATCCCACGGGATAAAGGTTACACTATTCACGAGGAAACAAAGTCGCAGGAAAAATGATATACTTTATTAAAATACCATTAACGAGTAAAGTAATAAAACCAAAACTATTTTAAGGCAGTTGCTATTTGACAATACATGACTTCCACAGATTGGCAATACATCTGTACTGTAGTATATACTGTACTGTATCATGGCATTATAGGTACAGGAATATCCAAACAAGTAATGAAACAAAGTTTATCATCATACTGCTCCAACACAGCAATCACTGAAGCCCAGTAAACAAACAACTCTCTGAGGTACACAGTACTACACACTGACCTGAGGAGGACGATACTGTTACCAATACGACAGGTGGAAGCCACTGTCTTGATGATGATCTCCACCAGGAAGTAGTAGAAGAACCCATTACATGGCTCTGGGCAATATCCTCTAGTGGCAGTGCCCCAATCATGCTAGAATTCATTATCCAGAGTAAGTATGTATGTACTGTACAGTGAACTGATATGAAGCATTGTGATTATTACTGACATAGTGTTAACAATTCAGTATGTGTAATACTGTATACAGTAATGTGTGTGTGTGTGTAAGTTGAAGATATGAATAAGTACAGTACATAATACAGTACTTAGCGTGGTCACAACTTAACTTACAGTTCTCTCCCATATAATTTCTCCATTTTTCTTTGAGGGTTTTTGTTTCCCTTGATCCACCTTACAAGGTGGAAGGTGATGTTTGTCCATGCCAAAATTTTTAAGAGTAACAAGAAGTTCAGGAACCATAATTCTGTATTCAGTAAACCCTCGATAACTCGGCACATATGGGGCTCTGGCCTTGCCGAGTTATCTCCAATTCCGACTTATCGAGGCATTTCCCCCCTGCTATAAAAATACAATAATAAAAAATTATCGACCCATATACTGATTGTGTACCTTACATGTAATTACTAAATGTAAAAAAAGTAACACTTACCAGCACTGCTGACAAAGAATGAGACATAGTAGGTGACAGACGCAAGGTAGGTGACACAGAGGTATGGTAGGTGACACAGTGGGATGGTAGGTGATGCAGATGGCCAGATATGCTGAGATTTTCCCCGATAATTTTATATATCTCGGCATTTCCAGAGTTATACTCTTATACATTCCGAGACCATATCCATGCCGATTTATCAAATGCCGAGCTATCAAGGGTTTACTGTATGTTATCTCTGCTTCTTGACACAGAGTTTGGTAGACCAATGACGAAGAGGATAAAAGTAAAAAAAAAGTAGAACAGTGTATCAGCTGAAGTTGTGGAACCAAGAACAGTATTGGGCTTTTTAACCTCTTGGGTATGAAAGATCTCTCAGTAATGAATAAAATAATATGATACAGGGTATTCCCCAAATAAGATATTAAAAGTGGCATCCCATAGTGAAGGGGTTAAAATTGGCCTGGACAAAGTTATCAAGAACAATAGAGGGATCCTACACAGTCCATCTGCCTCCCTCCCTCATCATGGCCACCTCTAGTTGTGGTAATGACTATCAGGGAAAAACACTTATGGAAAACACTGATTTCTAAACTCAGCCTTTATGGCTCTGACATGAAGCTCTCTATCAAATTTCTTTTGATTTGTTGAAACTTTCTAAAGTTACGGGAAAAATGTACAGTGTACAGTACTGTACGTACTGTACTGTATATGAGAAATAGATGAACACCAAATGATCATCTTCCATGTGCTGTGGTGGGACATAAAAGTGCCTGAGTTGTATGACAAAAGAACATTAATATAAAGAGGAAGAAGAAATTGCCACCTTAAACCAACCTAAGGAAAGGCACCAACATTAGTAGTAGACAAACCTTTGGTATTGGTGTGGAGAAGTTGCCATAATGGAATGGTGTGGATGAGTTGGCAATACACCGACAGCTGCTGTATTCCTGAAAAGTAGACATTCGTTGATAGTGCTTTGCCTACCAGCAGGTCTATGGTATCAATCTTCCTAGCTGGTTTCTGCTCTTTACCTTCTTCAATACTTCTAAGGCATAGTGGTTATCACAATAGGTTTCCTGTCCACTGGTCCCACATTCCCATTGAGGAAGCAGTGTGTAGTTGATATCCACTGTGAGGTTGTACAGTACTAGTTCTATAAGCCTAATTATATCCCCATCACTTTGTTGTAAAAACCTGTCTGGCTTATAAATATCCAGCCCACAGGTGAAGTTCTATCTATCCTCTATCAGCCTATCTGGAATACATGACACAAAACTCCTGTGACTTATGCCCTCACATGACCTGTAAGTGTTCTTTGGGTTTATGCCCACTTTGTCCACTCCCATTTGACCTATTGCCAAATTCTCATCTCACCTACTGTACATTCTTTCTGTCTACTCCCATTATGTCTACTCTGAAAATGTCACATTCCCAGAATTTCTACAATTAGCTAATAATCTCTGAAAGTTACTTTACACATACAGTACTGTACAGTACTGTAATTGTAACTGTGCTTCAATATTGCAGTGCATCACTTGTATAACAGGTATTTAAAATTATCATGCAGCTGTATATAGTTATTGACATTCACGAAGCTAAAATTCATATCAAAATGTTGTTCTTATTACATCATGCAAGATCATTTTTAGAAAAAAATTTGATTGTCATCATGATTGCCGTATATCTTATATATTCATGATACGTATTAAGGAATAACATTGTATTTGTCTGCCTTTAGGCTGTCAGTATAAAGTTGTCAACATCTCAAAGGACCTACTAAGCTGAGAGGCTGTAGATGTAAGGTGACAGTAGTTTTGACCTCACATGACATATCTTAAGCCACTGAAACCAGATTATAGGGGGAGGGTGGAAGTTAGGATAGGTTTTCACAGGTGCTGGTTACTGATCACAATCAAACATGTTAGTTAACTGAATTTCAGATGATTCATATTACATTCCATAGTCCATAAAACATGTACGGGTATACGTATAACTATAATGTGTTTCTTGAATTTTCCACAAGAAATACCATGTTGATGTTTGTAAATTTAAAATTATGAGTGAATGCATATGTGTAACCATAAGATATATATACAGTACTGTACCTACTTATAACTGGAACATTCAAGATTCCATTGTGAGTGATGTTTAAAGCTTCAACTAGATTTACTTTTAGCGAAATTGTCAAATAAGCCGAGTGTTTGGGCGAGCAACAGCTGAGAGAGTCCTTTTTCTGCTCTGTGAGAGAATATGAGATATCTATTCACCACTGAATCTGATGACTGTATTGAAATAATTGTCATTTTTGTATTTGAAATTCTCCTTACTCATGAGGGCAAAATCTGTCAACTGCCAAATTCTCTGAAGTCTAATTGCCCTCCATAAATGTCCCTTGTTTGCTTGAGAGATGAACTGGGATATTACTGTTCTCTGTTTGGGTCAAGATTGTGGCTATGGGCCATCATCTGCTCCCTTTCATTCCCTTCTACTGTATATTAAAAACAAGTACCCTGTAGTAGATAACCATATTTTGCTAAGTACACTTACCGGGTACTCATTAATTTAACTCTGCCATATGTTCACAATTACTCACAATGGGCTTAGCAGTGAGGTCCTCTTGAGAACAGCCGGCATAACAGGGGGAGTAGAAGAGAGTGATCTTGTCCTGGGCACACACAGGGGTAAACTTGTCACTACACCCACAGTCTGCTGAGCAAGGGGGAACCACTGACCTATGGGATACATACCAAATTGATCTCTTCAATAAGATGTTACCTTTTATGTCTTTTTCTGGCAACTATGACAGCTAAGACATACAGATTGGTTATCAGGGAAGTAATGTATCTTAACAACACCTTTTAACCATTATGGCTACATCATGGTTTTTGACAAAACAAAACTGCAAGTCTCTGGCATTATTTACATAGATCGTAGTACAGTAGACCCTTGCCATTCGCAAGTTTGTGATTTGCAATTTCGACAATTAGCAGTAAGCAGATGGTGGCTATGGTGCCTAGCTTTCAATCCTTTTCCCGCAGCACAACGAATCACCCCACGCAGCATCTCGTGTTGTACTCTCAAAACTTGAGTGTTTTTGTGTGAAATGGCCCCTAAAAGACTGCCTAGTGTCAGTGTTAGTGATGGTAGTGGCGTGAAATGTATAAGGCAGAAGTCAGTGATGACTTTGACAAAGAAAGTTTTATTTTTAGATAAGTTAAAAGAGGGGATGAGTGTTGCCGCAGCTTTTCAATTCGTGCCATTTCTTGGAACCTAATCCTTGTGAATGGCAAGGGTCTACTGTATTGTACTACCTACTTGATGATCCACAGCATGTTGACATAGTAATTTGTCAGAGTTAAGTTTGTAGTAAGAAACTAGGAGTGCACACAATAGATTTTATCAGTTCCTATAGTTAGTATCAAGTGGGAGGGGATTTCAGTAGGTCATTTAACATTCTCCTATATCCAGATAAACTAAGGAAAGATCACTATTGTATATCAACTTGTCTGTGATATGTTGATACTCTGGGTTGACTTGTGTTTGTTTACTGAAAGAGCCATTTCTCCTCCTTCAGTCTATCTATAAAGAAATCTATCCCTGTAATTCTAGTGCAATATGTCATTGATGTGTTGTTACGGTATTTGGCTTGTGAACTTCCCTTGAGAAAGTGCTCAGGTGTACAATCTTCCCTAAACTTCCTTTGAGAAGTTAGACAAGTGCAAAATCTTCCATGAAGATTTCCCATTAAGATGTGACCAAGAGTAGAATGGAGTTAAAACATATGAACCAGTAAGCACACAGTTCTCTGTGTACCAGTACTCAAGACCTCAATGAAAATTCTATAATGTGCGTTACAATGGATAACATAGAAAAATTATTTAGCAAACTCACCCATCCATTGGACCAATAACCTCAAGTTTTGGGCAGCCAATAAACATGAGAGATACAAAGCCCAGACAGCTGAAGAAAGTGATAAAAATATTGTATCCAGTGACGAGTCTTGGTCCGGGTCTTAACCACCTCATTACAGATCCACTGATGATGGCGCCAACCACTGACACAAACAAACTGGCCATCCCTGGCAAGTTAATGAAAGAATATTGAGAGTTATGAATCGACTTTGTTCTCATGAAAATTAAAAAGCAGGCTGATTACCCTATTAAAGTACTCAATGATTCCTGACTAAGAATTTAGTGTATCGTATTGTACAGTATTCGTGTTTGTATCTAATCCTCTTTGAAACTGATCAGCTCGTTAGTGATTTGGGCAGTTGGTCACATCTCTGTTACACACTGTTGGCAAATACTGGGGATGCACAGTCTCTAAAATATACCAGACCCTGCACCAGTGCCTTAACCCAAACATATCTGCTTCTAATCTGAACTTAGTTATCCCTAACCTATCCTAACTTACCCTTATCCTCAACTATCCTGACATATCCTTAACCTAAACTATTCCAGTTTTACCTTACTTATATGCCTAATGGCCACCCACTAGAGATAGCTATGCCAAGGGAAAGAGGGCAGTGGTCTGTGTAGGACCCCTCCATTGTTCTTGATAATTTTGTCAGGGGCTATTTTGAAGCCATTTGCTGTTCTTGATTCCACAGCTTGGTGAGATAGTATTCCCTTATACTGTGTTCATTGTGCACGATAACTTGGTGAGCTTGTAGTTATTTCCTCTCATGTTTATGGTGCGTGACATCACAAACAAACGTCCCAGGTTCACGTTTTCCATCTTTTCCAGGATTTTAAATGTTTCATTGAGGTCTGTCCTTTTGTGACCTGTTTGAAGGGTTGTTAGTCCAATGGCCCTGAGCCGACTTGGATAATCGAGGCTACATAGTACAGTACCGGAATCATCTTAGTCGCTGTGTGTTGCACCTTTTCTAGGGATGTTAGATCTTTCTGGAGGTCGGGTTTCCATTAGGGTGTGTCAATTTTGTCAACATGTTAAAAATCAAATTTGGTAGTCAAAATATTGTGCCTCTTTATGTCTAAACTTGAGATTAGCAAACAAAAATGAATTGAAATAACCCTCACCTACATCAATTATACCTTAAAGTTTCAAATATCAGTATTTCAACAAATTAATGAGACTTGATTAGAATTATTCACTTGATATTAACTAATCTCATGTAAGCATATGGATTATGGAGTATTTTATGGTTCTATAGCTTGTGTACAATATGCATGTCAGAACATGAACAGGCTCTCCGTGTGGGACAGTTTAATTCTTGTTTTGACTTGTACCAAGCGTGAGGATAAGGCGCCCGGCTCACTCTCCTTCTAGATATCATAGACGGTGGTTTGCTCTCATTGCACTTGCACCTACTCTACCAGATGAATTCTACATTTTAATTATTGTAAGTAGGGCATATTGATTGTCGCAGTTACTTATATCATTGTATAAAACATTATGTTCTAAGAAATTATTATGTTATTTCTGTTACAGCATTTTTGATAAACACATTGATATTTTTTGAAACAACAATTGAATTATGAAACATTGAAATATTTTTCTATTTGTCAGATACTTGTAGTGTGAAGATGTCAAAATTGAAGACAAGAAGTCAGTTGTCAACCCACTTGAGCCTGCTAGTTGGTAAAGGGAAGGAGCTTCCTGTATCAGAACTTCCAACAGTGAGAGACATGCTAAGATTAGGGTTACTCCTTCGAGAAAAAAATGCAAAGGACAGAAGGAACTATACAGATAAAGAACTCATAAATGACATGATAGTCCCTCTTCTGCATCAATGGACAAAAGCTAATGCACTATTCAAACCACCTGTGATTAATCAGTGTCGAACTATTGAGCTAAAACTAACGAAATTATGGCACAAACCAGTTGAAACATCACTTGGTAAAGGAAACTTGGCCAGGAAAAATGAATTTCTGCACACACTTGATACTCTGTTTGACATTTTGACCTGCAAGTGCTCCATACAATTATGTTCTGAATCCAACTGTTCTCACTCAGGTAAGAGAGAAAATAATTCCCACATTGATTGTGGTTGTCCTCGTGAAAAGAAGATCCCTGTTTTAGAGCTTGAATTTATAAAGGCACAGAGGACAAAGGCAGAAGGCCAAGGAAGTATGCAAATGGGTTCAATAGATTATTCAGAAACAAAGAAGCAGATTGCTAATGCCAAGAAGAGAGAACAAATCCGAGAGAGGGAACAAAAGAAGAAAATGAAGAGTGAAGAAGCCATCCAAAGAGAGGAAGAGCTGTGTCAAGATGTTTATCACTTCTTTGATAGTTCTTCTGATGAACAGGAAGCAACATCAGATGATAGTTCCAAAGAGCCATCTGAACCTTTACCAAAGAAAATGAAATACAACACAAGAAATATTTCAAACATTGCTTTAGCTAGTATTCGCCACCATGCTGGACTTCGTGAGGCTGCAGAAATTGCAACTGCCGCTTGGATAGATGCAGGCCTCATCAGCCGAGAGGATGTATCTTTGGTGATAGATCATAATAAAATTAGAAGAGCACAAGAAAAAATAATGAAGGAAATATCTGATCAGCATGAAAAAGATTTAAGCGAGGGAGGGCTCTCCTGTCTTTTGTTTGATGGAAGAATAGATGACACAAAAGTTTTGCTAGAAGTAGAGGGAGTGAACAGAAAGTTTCCAGGTCTCATCAAAGAAGAACACTACTCTGTCTGTTCTGAGCCTGGTGGTCGGTTTTTGTTTCACTTTGCTCCCGAAACTGAAGTAGAAGGGAAGAAACATGCAGAGGTCATTGCTGATCATATTTTATGTTGGGTTCAGGAGAGAGGACTTGGCAGTTCACTGCAGGCTGTTGGTGGAGATTCAACTGCAGTGAACACTGGATGGCAGGGGGGTGTAATGACGCATTTAGAGAAAAAACTAGGAAGAAGACTTGTTTGGATTGTATGTGATTTACATACAGGCGAGCTACCTCTTCGTCATCTCATCCAGGAACTTGATGGTCCTGCAAAGAGCAACAACAAGTGGTCAGGTCCCCTTGGCATCATGCTGGATGAAGCAACACAACTAGAAATAAATACAACCTTTCCAAAGGTCGAAGTTGGCCCTCCCCTTCCGGCGTTGTCTGAAGGAGTCATCAAAGATCTCAGCACAGATCAATCCTATGCTTATCGTATTGCCCAAGCAATAAGATCAGGAGAAGTGCCTCAGTCATTGGCTCTCTTGGAGATTGGACCTGTCAGTCACAGCCGTTGGTTAACTACAGCTCTTCGTTTCTGCAGGATTTGGATTTCCAAACACGAATTGAAGGGCAAAGTGCTGAAGAATTTGAGGTTAATTGTTGAATTTATTATTGGAGTTTATCTTCCCCAGTGGTTTAGTGTGAAACTTAATCCTATGTGGGTGGATGGGCCCAATCACCTTTTGTTTCAATTGCAGCTAGTAAGAACACAGAGGAAGGTAGTGAGGGACATCGTGTTACCTGTGGCAAGAAGGTCCGCTTGGTATGCTCGATCAGAAGCAGTTTTGCAAGCAATGCTTTGCAGTCAATGTACCAATCTCCGAACCGAGGCTGTAGAAGTCATTCTAAAGATTAGAGGAACGCTAATAGATGACGACCAGTTGGGAGACTGTTCGTTTCATTCAAGAAAAGTTCCCCCAATAAACGTCAATGCCACCAAATTGTCAGAATTGGTTGACTTGAGTTTGGAAGTCTTAGAGCCACCATTGACAACAAGTCTAACTAGCCAAGAATTGAGAAACCTTAAAGAGACTCCAATGCAGGTGCCGAAGTGGCCTTCCCACACTCAAAGTGTGGAGAGATGTGTGAAAATGGTCACAGAAGCAGCGGGCCATGTTTACAGCCACGAGAGGCGAGAAGGTTACATCAAAGCACAAATAGCAAGCAGACTACTGATGACAAGAAACCAAAGCAAAGAGAGTATGAAGGCATTGGTTACTTTCAAATAGACTACGGATAATAAAATATAATAATTTGAAACTTGAAACAGTAACATGTGTGCAAACGCTGGTTATGTTATAAATTCACAAATATGTACATTTAAAAATCCATTTGATGTAGGTAGGACTTATTATAAAAAAAAATTTATGCCAGAATATTGTTTTGCATGCTTAAAGACTACAATAAATTGCTACCAAATTACTCGATTTTCAATTTAGCCAGTTCACCCCCTAAATTGACACACCCTAGTTTCCATGCCTGTGTACAGTAATCCAGACTGGGACGTACTTGACATTTGTATGGTTGAATGAGCATTTTCCTATCTTTGTATTCAAAGGTATGTTTTATAATTCCCAAATCTGGATTTGCTTTTTTGACAGGTGCCCCCACTTGTTGTGCCACCTTCAGTGAATGCTCTATCACAACGTCAAGCTTTTTTCCTCATCGACAGTATCCAGGAATGTGCTATTAACAGAACAGTTATGATTAAGGTTGTTGTATCCTAACCAAACCAAACCTAAATTACCCCCCTACCTTCAATATTTTATTTGGGTAATGCCAGACGATTTTATTCAGCAGATTAGAGGACCCCGTATACAAGTGGTCAACCAGACCAGCAGGCTTAATATTTAAATTCACATCCAGCTTTCAGTCTGATTGTCCCCATAGTGAAGGGATCAACTGCAGACCTAGTAGGAGAAAAACCAAAGAAGTACAGTATTTTATTACATAACATTTCTAACTTTACAAAACAAGAAAGGTGAGACTCACTTCACTCTATAAACCAACACTGCTGCACCAGTTTCTTGATTGTTTTGATGGGACCTTTTCCATCATTTTTGTTTTATGCATGGAAAGAAAAGCCAAAGATGAGGTCAAGAAAAAACCCATTTGAGACCGATAAATCAAGATCACCAAAGTCAACTAAACCTACATTAGGATGGTTAGGTTTGAGCTGGTTATTAAGATGGTCTTCACTCTCACTTGGGTCGTGTAAAGGAATTGTATTTAAGCTCAGAACCAGTTACTGTACCTGTGTAGTAATTAGCCTCGGCAGCACTTTTACGGAACTGGTTTTCTAAATATTTAGGTTTGAAGCTCCAATAACCAGAGACGGCAAGCAGTGATACTGTGGCACTGAACAGGTTACCAGTCCAGATCTTGTTGGTGAAGAGCCGCTTCAAAGCCACCAGCAGGTCTGTAAGTGACAAAGTCTAAAAATTTCTTCTTAAAAATTCAAAAAAATTGTATGAACAACAAACTTATGAAGAAAAAATTATCTATAGAAATAATTTGCTATTACATGTACAGTTTAGTACTTGAAATCGCTGGTTTCATTATGAACTGATCACCGGTCAAATATTTTGAGTGAATTGATATTTAGGCCAGTGAAATGGCTCATATAGTTTCTTGAATAATAATATGATTTATTTGTTAATAAAAATGTATTACCTCAAGAACTACATTCATAAGTAAACTTATCTATATATGACCTTTCTATAGTCTTCCTATTTAGCTGGAGTCTGTAAAATGCTACTACAACCACATAGTTGGCATGGGTTTTTCCCAGTGGAGGCTCCTGTTTTTTAAGATTAAGACAAAGGAGCTGGCTTTATGTGAAATACAACAAAACCTTGGATAACTTTTGTTGCCTTTGTGGTACCGTAGTAACGTTCTCTGTTCACACATGGAGGTCCTAGGTTAAATTACTGAACAGTGAGGTATTGTTTGTATATTGAAGTCTGCGATATATATATATATATATATATATATATATATATATATATATATATATATATATATATATATATATATATATATATATACACTTCATTTTTAGTCCATTTAACACGCGGACTTTGAACATATAATCAACGACCTCACCAGCAAGGAATCGAACCCTCGACCTACTGGGTGTGACTAGGGAACGCTTACCGGCTAGGCCACAAGGACACTAAAAGCAGTTCTAGACTCTGTTATATTTCACACAGAGCCTGTTCATCGAGCTGATGGCGCCGTGAACCTCATTGGGAAACTGCCCGTGCCTCTTATGTGGTGTCAGTAGCATTTTACCGAATCCAGCTGGTATGAAACGCGAGGTACATATATATACTTCATTTTTAGTCCATTTAACACGCGGACTTTGAACATATAATCAACGACCTCACCAGCAAGGAATCGAACCCTCGACCTACTGGGTGTGACTAGGGAACGCTTACCGGCTAGGCCACAAGGACACTAAAAGCAGTTCTAGACTCTGTTATATTTCACACAGAGCCTGTTCATCGAGCTGATGGCGCCGTGAACCTCAATGGGAAACTGCCCGTGCCTCTTATGTGGTGTCAGTAGCATTTTACCGAATCCAGCTGGTATGAAACGCGAGGTACATATATATACTTCATTTTTAGTCCATTTAACACGCGGAATTTGAACATATAATCAACGGCCTCACCACATAAGAGGCACGGGCAGTTTCCCAATGAGGTTCACGGCGCCATCAGCTCGATGAACAGGCTCTGTGTGAAATATAACAGAGTCTAGAACTGCTTTTAGTGTCCTTGTGGCCTAGCCGGTAAGCGTTCCCTAGTCACACCCAGTAGGTCGAGGGTTCGATTCCTTGCTGGTGAGGTCGTTGATTATATGTTCAAAGTCCGCGTGTTAAATGGACTAAAAATGAAGTATATATATGTACCTCGCGTTTCATACCAGCTGGATTCGGTAAAATGCTACTGACACCACATAAGAGGCACGGGCAGTTTCCCAATGAGGTTCACGGCGCCATCAGCTCGATGAACAGGCTCTGTGTGAAATATAACAGAGTCTAGAACTGCTTTTAGTGTCCTTGTGGCCTAGCCGGTAAGCGTTCCCTAGTCACACCCAGTAGGTCGAGGGTTCGATTCCTTGCTGGTGAGGTCGTTGATTATATATATATATATATATATATATATATATATATATATATATATATATATATATATATATATATATATATATATATATATATATATATACAGTGACCTCTCGTTTAACGAACACCTTGGTTAACGTAATTTCGATTAACGAACTGCCTTCCCTAAGGATCTTCAATTCGGTTAACAAAAAAAAATTCGGTTAACGAAGTTCTTACAAACCGACCTCAACATGTTTTCGCTTGCACTGACCGGGCAACCAGCTTTAGTATCAGTCTGCCAATACATTAATTGATTCTAGGGCTTAAATTCCTTACTATTTTAGTAAATATCAAGAAGTTTATACTATTCAATAATTTTAAAAGTTTAATATTCAATTTTTTAGTCATTTTAACAATTATTGAACTTAACTGAAGGTAAAGTGACTAGTTTAATGCACGGCATCCAGCCTCTTAACACAGCAAACAGGAGTTAGTCTCTCTCTGTTTTCACTGGAGGTAACATCTTGCTTGAGACTCTCTTCAACTAAACACTTTTTTTCTGTGTTTCCAAGCAAATTTTGGTCATTTTGAAATATATTTTATATATTGACAATATATAATGCAGTGCAGTGTTGATTTAAAGAAAATAATCTTGAATTACACCAAGAGAGCTAAAATTTTATGGGTGAAATGGCGCCATGGGGTGACTTCTCTTCCACCCCAATGCCTTCTCTTCTTCCTTCTCCTCCACCCCCATTCTAAATCCCAGCATCATCATCATCATCATCATCATCATCATCATCATCATCATCCAGGAGCCTTCTACGTACACACCTCAAAGAAAGTGAACTTTTCTACCATTTTTGTTGAATTTAGGAAATTTTCGGTGAGCTGGAACCAATTACCGTACCCAAAAACCCATTGAAACAATCGTTTCGGTTAACGAACTTTTCGGTTAACGAACAACCTTCTGGAACTGATTGAGTTCGTTAACGGAGGGGTCACTGTATATATATATATATATATATATATATATATATATATATATATATATATATATATATATATATATATATATATATATGCTGATCACCACCAGGAAAGAAGAAAACACGAAGTTCCCAAGCGCTTTCGTGTAATTCACATCTTCAGGGGTGAGTCTGTACTCACCCCTGAAGATGTGAATTACACGAAAGCGCTTGGGAACTTCGTGTTTTCTTCTTTCCTTGTGGTTATCAGCATATACCTAGATCACGCGCACCTACAGTGATTTACTTGCATATATATATATATATTCTTTTAACATTTGGTGTCAGTTAATTTTGTTTCTTTGTCCTATTGGGACATGTAATGTGCCTCCTTACTGTTGGTATGACCTTGGTGCATCGTCTTGCATTTTGTGATGTTGAATCTTAACACTTACCTGGAGGAGGACCATTGTGAGTACTGTATCTGTGAATTCTGGAGGAAGATCTGAATGAGGTTCTGTGGAATTTTGAAAAAGGATCTACCGACATCCACCACGAAGGAACCTGGAAGTGTATTTGTGGGAAACTTTGTATGATTTGGGAGATCTATTTGAGGCTTTGTGTAGCTCAGAAGATCTTCTGGGTATGTGAGGCTTTGTGTTAGGTGCTGTAATGGCGACCTGTGATGTAATGGTCAGCATGCTCACCTCACAAGTGAGTGGGCCTGGGTTCGGTCCCTGGGCAGGGTGAAACTATGGGCAAGTTTCTTTACGCCATTTGTTTCTGTCTACTCGGCAGTAATTGGGGACCTGGATGTTAGTCGTTTTCCAGATTGTGTTGCGGGGTAATGGTTAGTCAGTGCAGTTGGCGAGTTGTATGGTCTTCTCAGACTATTCCTGGACACTGGGTGATGCAACTCGTTAACTTAGGGTGTGGTTGTTGTGTTGGTGACAGCTTCTATTCCTTCAAAAAATTCACGCCTAGGTGGCCCTAGGGCCATCCATCCTCATTACACTAAGGGCAACCATTATTATTTATTAAGATGCTGTAGTACCTACAGTATATGAGAAACTTCATAAGACTCTACAATTTCGAAAAGGAACTGAGAAAAAACTGTGGTGTCTTGGAGATGATCTACTTAAGACACTCACTTTTTAAAGTTGGTTTGGCTTCCTCCTTCTTGGTCTTGGCAAGAGAGATGAAATAATCCACTCCTCGATTGCGACCTTCCTTCTTATCTTTATCAGCTTGTCTCAACATCCTTTTACCTTCCCTCCTCAGAGTTGCTGGCAGCTTGCGAGGAAAGAGGAACAGTGGGAGGCTTGTGATGACTAAAGCAAACCCAATGAATATGAATCCTGGTCAGAAAAAAACATCATGAACATTAATCCTTTTGAGAGAGCATAATATGAACATAAATTCTAATTATAGAACATAAAACAAATTCTGGTTAGAGAATAACATTGAACTTTAGGTACACACTAACCCAGGGGTGGGCAAAGTACGGCCCGCGGGCCACATTTGGCCCGCCAAATTATTTTTGTGGCCTGCCACTGCATTTGTATTTACAAATACAAGGCTTTACTTTGTGTTAATATAATACATTTGCATCTACATTAAGTGGGTGGCCCGCAAAGTGTGCCACCATTCATGAAGTGGCCCTCCATCAAAAATAATTGCCCACCCCTGCACTAACCTATAAGTACAATAAAAAAAATTATACAAGAAATGGCTACTTGAGATACTGTACTCTTTATTTTTTACTGCCTGAAGAAAGATTGTTTGACCCCCCTTTAATAAATCTTGTATCCATCCCTTCCATGATAACTAAACTACCAGTAATGTTTTACCCAGCCACCAAGCTCCCAGCCATCGTGGGTCTTCCTTGTCAATATTGGGTTCCTTGGATAGGTCAATCCAGATAGAAAGGCATCTGCCGCCAATGAAGAACCCGAAGACTGGCCCTAAGATCCTTAGAAGCACCGTCATGGCTGTTGGAGAAGAAATAATTAGAAATGTTGTTGTACTGTACTGTATTTGGTAGATCAGGTTGTCAGGTATGATGTGGTTTGGAGGTAGTGTGCTGTCCATTGTGATGCAGTTTCCCCTTGTACAGTATTAACATTGGACTCATGATGGACAAACTCAGTGGGGACAAAGACATCAGCTTCTTTCCCCAAACAAAACAATAGCTTACAGAGCTTTGGTGGTTGGGTTATTATGCCATTTATTTTATTAGTGACTAATGTTACACAAACTGACGAAGATGTTATATTTGATTAGAGAGCTTTGAAAAAATGCTGTGGAACCACATAACCACTTGGTTTAATATTTTGCATTGTCAAACAAACACAGAAAGGTCTAAACTGAATCACATAGTTCTTTGTCCAGTACCTGGTTAGTAAAATAATGTTCTTGCCAGCAGCCACTTGACCTTACTGGTACAAGTGTTTACCTAGTAAGGACAGAGGAAGTGGTATAACAACATGTGGCTACATTATAAAGCTGACAAGTGGGCCAGAAGATAAAAATAAAGTCTGGCTAGGTAAAGTTACCCTCTACTCATACCTTAAAAAAGATCAAAGGTTTTGGGCAAGAAAATGTTCAACAAGATCTCATTCAACAAATTACCTGCAAACTAGATTACTGTTCCAAATTTATTTTAATTACTTTGTTAAGAAGATTTACTTGTATCCAAAGTGTCATCCTTCATGTTTTATGTGGTTTTTGCCATCCTAATTAGACAATTAGGTTGGGTTAAATCATCTATTCAGTATAGGAATAATCTTCTAATTGGGAATTCCTTAGTGGAATGTAATCTGTAAACAATAGTTGATGTTTTTTGTTAACAGGAATGATCTGACCTTTCTGATAATGAAAAATAAATTAAGAATGAATTATATACTATCTAGACTGCATAGCAAGTGTAGAAGTTGTCATGGTGAATATGTGTGTCAAAAATGAGCATTTTGGCTCTTTCTATTCTCATGTTGCTGATATACATACTGTACTGTAAATAGATAAATTTCACTCTGGATGACACTGATTTATATTTACACATCCTCATTAGTGTGAGCAATAAGCACACAAGTGAAAAGGATAATGGAACATATACAGTACATGTACACCCACTAAAAAATTATTCGGCACCCGTGTCATACTGTATCACGCTGTAAGGGTGCCGAATAATTTTTTAGTGGGTGTACTTGTATGTATCGTGCATGTATACATGTGTGTGTGTGTGTGTGTGTGTGTGTGTGTGTGTACAAAAGTACCTGTATCATGTACACTCACCAAAAAATTATTTGGCACTCTTATGGCGTGATACAATATGACATGGGTGCCGAATAATATTTTAGTGGGTTTACAGTACACACTTCTGTACCTACTTGGCCATACAGTATACTATATACCTGTAGTACTGTACTGTATATGTGCACTTACTGTAATAGATGGGGTAAGTCTTCTTGTTGACGTTGTCATCAAGGTAAGTGACGCCAACGCTGAAGAAGATGCTGATGGCAATGCCCACAAAGAACTGAGCGATGAAGAGCAAGATGATGGGGCCAATGTAGGCACCACCTTGACCTCCTTGACATGTATCTTCTGGCTTTGAGAGACACAGCTCCTCTTTTGCTGAGAGAAAAATGATGTTCTACAAGACTGGTAATGAAGGTGGACTAATTTCCCATAGCTTAACAACAAAGTCTTAAGACTCTGAACTGTAGTGAAACAAAGTATTGATTGAAATTGCATGAGATCTTTTGAGGATATGGTCACCCACCAAGTTTATTCAAATCCATCATTAACCCTCTGATACTCCTGGCCATGGTCGGAAATCTCCACTCCTCTTTGTCTATCGACACAAATACTGTAGCATCGTTTGCAATCTCATCCCCTCACAGTCTTTTGATGCAACAGTAGCAGGAACGGTTTTTCCATTTTCTTAAACTTTGGGGTGGAGCGATCCAGATGCAAATTGCACCACTAGAGACGCATCTGCCATCCTACGAGGCTAGTGGGAGGAACCTAGCTGGATAGAGCTTATCCATGTTTCAGCTTTTCTGCATATGGGAGGGGTTCCCAGTGTAAGATATGGCTGAGTGGACAGGGTCAGGCCAGCATGGGAGCGCTTAGCAATGCAATTCACATCAAGAGACCACAAGAGGGTTAACTATTAGATATCTTGTTCACAATCAGTCACCCTCTATTTATAGAAACAATACCATTTTCTTACATTTCAAGTTAGTCAGATTTGACAAGAAAGGAACATTTTTATGGATGGTAACAGCTTCAGCTGCGGCGATGGCATCCTTTCCAACCCCATAGATGAGGTGGGGTAAGCCAGCGGTGAAACAGGAGGCCGCAGTGAACAGGGCACCCACACCAAGCCAACGTGGACGGTGACCGAATGTTCCATAGTAACCGAGAAAAATGGCAAGCAATACTTGTGAGATGTCATTGCCACTGAGCAGTATACCTGGAGGGTACAGAAGTAGCATTACACTATCTAGTACAAAAAAGAAAGCACTGTACGGTACCTACTTACATGACCGTCTATGACAGGAAGTTTGAAAAAAGTGTCTGTATTTATTACAGTGCTTTATATGATGGGATATACAGAGAAATGACTGTTTACAATATCATGTCTCATGTTGTATACATGTGTACATTATTACATCATATGATAACTTGTAAAGGAACCTAGAATTCAAACAATAAAATTCCGGCACCTTCTGAGATGTTATTTTTTGGACTATGGATGCAATTTAAATATTTTTTGTTATTTATTTATCTATTTATTTATTTATTTTCTTTTATTTTTTAAGAGCCATTGTTTGGTGTGTTATTGTGGGCAATAGAGGCAGTACCTCCCCACCACCTACCTAGGGCAGTATTACCCTAATAACTACAGTAATCTCCACCCATACAGCTGTAGTATACTGTCTACCATTATTAGCCATTACAATGTATAGTTCTGTAGTTAATTTGCTGTCGGTTGTTAAGAAAATCGCGCCGTTAAATTTAAATAGTACTGTACTAATATTCACAATAATTTCTTACATTTTGCTGTTTAATATAACATCTTTTTGATGATGATGTAGTTTTGACCTAAAACATTCTGTATATAAAATAGTGAAGAGAAGAGGATGGCTGTGAATCTGGTGATGCAGAAGTACAATTCGTTTAACAAACACTGATCTGTCAAATGATATAATTATAACTTCTCCTAAGGTCACCAAAAATGGGTTGAGCTGGTTAATTAGGTTAACTAATCCCATGTATATAGGGCCATAGGGGGGTAATGTTGACAATTATACATCTGCATAATAATATAAAAATAAATTCTCAGGAGAGACAGAAGTTTACTGCATGAGTTCTGGACTTGCACACAGAACACGCACCTGTCTCCTTGCTGGTGAGTTTGAACCTCTTCTCAATGGTGGAGAGAACTGAGATAGAGTAAGTGAAGAACATGCCCTGCGTCAACCCCACCAGGCAGTACACCAGCATGTACATCTCCTTTGTTGCAAACCACTGTCAAGAGAACATACCATAAGGCATCTAATATATTATAGGACTAGGCGTGTGTCTATCCGTTTGTGTGTGTGTCTGTCTGTTTGTGTGTGTGTCCGTTCTGGGCAGCCGAAACGGCACAATCGTTTTTCATCAAGCTTGGTGGAAAAATCGCAAAAAATTCGTAGAGTGCCACAAACCTGGTCCCATATCGATAGTTTCTTTAGGAAGCCATTACATAAACATTTTATTTACGCTGGAAAACGATGCAAGCCTACGGACTTGGCACCCCCTCATTCGCTGTACGCTGTCACCCCACGATTGCAGTTATCGTACGGCTCCCTCCTCCTCCCCCCACTTTTTTCTTAGCCTACTTTTTTTAATGTTGTTTGGATTAGTAAAGGAAGGAAGATGAGTAAATAGAAGAATAAAGAAGGGGAAACAGAAAATAGGTCAAGAGATAACAGGTGGGGGGGATCTGAGTTTCATCATGCGTCTGGATGCACAGTTTCAACGTTACCAGACGACCTTACAGCTACAGTGTATACTTATTCCTGTAGGTGACTGTACATGGAAAAAGAGAAGAGATAAAAAGATAATAACAGGAATGCATGGAGAAGATCACTCCAATAGACACAGGGTGAATATAGACAGTGAAACAGACAGGAGGTTGACAAAAATAGACAGATTCATACAGGCACACGCACAAATAGACAATATGGCAACTAACATGACAGACAGACAGCTGACTGACTGGTTTTACATTAGACAAACAGGCAGACACACGCCAACAATGGCTAAGACAAGACAGATTTGATGACACAAAGAGTACAGACGGGCTTACATTCAAACACCACGCAGACGAACAGACAGTTGGGATGGCAATAGACAGGACGGATAGACTTGAAGCAGATTAGAAGGCATTTATAAACAAGAATAACACCAAATTGACCATAGCTGTGTCAGTGAGGGTAGGAGGTTTTACATCCACCAGCGTAAATAATAAGACGCATTGAAAACTAACACCCTCGCGCGGAAAGAACATAGATGGTCGGTCAGTCATGTGAAATGGGCCTAAAACTGACTAACGTAGATGATGACTTAACACAGGTGATGACTTAAGCAGATGGTGACTAATCTAACCAGAATCAAGGTCACTTCTCTTCATCGTACAGTATAATTTATCTCGGAATGATCATCAGTGATTCATAATAATTTTTTTTTTATGATTTTAACCTCTCCTTATGGCGAATATTTCTTTAACTAATTATTCTAACCTTTATTCTATTCCTTCTTATAGTATATTAGATACTGTAAGTATCACAACCATGATTATAACAACCACGACCATGATTATAACAACCACGACCATGATTATAACAACCATGACCATGATTATAACAACCACGACCATGATCATAACCACGACCATGATTATAACAACCACAACCATGATTATAACAACCACGATCATGATTATAACAACCACGACTATGATTATAACAGCCAGGACCATGATTATAACAACCACGACCATGATTATAAAAACCTCGGTAAACTGTACCACCGGACTCGCCACCGAGCACGAAGGGCCCACGATCACTTGTCACTACTATAATAGAAGCTTAAGTGTGTGCCCATCACACTATAGTGTATTTTCATCCTGTTGATATCTTTGTCTGTTATGCTTGAACATTAGCACACCAGTGACATGCATATCAGATATGCTTCAAAATTCATTAATTAGTGAACAAAGAATTCAAATAGAGATACGAGTATGTTCACCAAGAAAAAGACCTATATATCAATGTATTGAGTTTTGAACAACAAGCGCCTGAACTTGCCTAGCTTATACTACAGACGAGTAAGGGGCGACCTAATTGAGGGGGCGCTACTCAGTCGAGTGTCCTTACTTGGAGCTGGCGGACGCTCGCCCCACAAGGGGTCACGGCTCAAGATTGAAGAAGCCGCAGGTCCAGAAATCTGTGAGGGCAAACTTTTTTGGAGTGAGAGTTGTGAACTCTTGGAACAATCTGCCAGAAAGTGTTGTGACGTCACCAAGTGTGAGCTCTTTCAAGATCAGACTTGACCAACACTGGAGCAGGTTCAGGTACATTCAGGAGCCGGTGCATGCCCAGTACTTGCCAACAGTGCGTAACAGAGATGTGGCCGATCGCCCAAGCGGCTAACGAGCCGATCAGTGGTGAAGAGGATAAAAGTAAAGTAAAAGTATATGCTGAGAAAGCGAACAAGGGGCTAATCTAGCAATCGTCCCAGTATATGGGCATTCAAAACTACAGATGGCTGTACAGGCCTCACCTGGAATACGCTCAGTCAGTCAGTATAGTCCCCATGTAGCGTAGGAAGAAAACTGTGGTCGCTATTGAGAACATCCAAAGGAGAGCAACAAAGTTGGTTCCAGGCTAAAGGAGTTGAACTATCCCAAGAGGCTGAAGAAATTACCAACACTGGTATACCACTGCTTTACAGGAGATAGATACAGGTGTAAAAGATTATGAATAGGAAATATGACGAAGATTGATAGATGCATCAATCTGCCTGTTAAAGCACGGACAACTATGGGAAATGTGTTGAAGCTATACAGTACAAAAAAGATGCCAAATGCAGATAAAACAGGAAAAGTGGTCAGTCCATGGAATATTCTTCCAGATATTGTAGTCAGTGTCCCTATACTGTACTGTATACAGTATATACCAGTATATATATATATAAAGAGAGAGCACACTAAGTAAAAGGACCCACCTGTAGCCACTTGGATTTACATGGTCCCAGGCCACACTGGGTGTCCTTCAGGTCCTCCTCAGTAAAGAGAGCCTCCAACTGGTCCTTCTGCTCTTTGGTCATCTTGTGGCTGAGGCTCTTTTCCTTTGGTGCCACCCCTTTGCCCTCTCCGTTTTCTGTCATTTCCTAGGCCTATGCAAAATGGAGAAATTGTTATTATGAAATACATAAAATTAAGAAAAAAAATGCATAACCTGTTAAATACAGAAAAGGAGTAGACAATCTGTAAAAGAAACGTCAGAAGACACACAAAACATATATAGTACTGTATAAGAAATATAAAAATTAGTTCTTGTGAATTGCTCATGTCCTCTGGGTAATGAATGAAGTTTCATGCAAGACAGACGTAAGGACTCGCACCAGACACAGATGGTAGGGACAATGACAATACTCCCCAGACAAGGGGTATAACGGTATTTACAAAACAGACAAACATATACTACTGTATAAACAAATATTAGTACTGCATATGGTCAAGAGTCTTACAGCACTGTCACCCCACCTGGTCCCTGAGATATGCTAGGGACTGTCAGTTGATTGAAAATGTCCAAAGAAGGGCCACCAGACTGGTGCCTGCACTTTGGTACCTCAGTTATCCAGAGAGGTTAGAGTGCTTGCAACTGCCTAGCTTATACAGGTACTACAAATGGACAAGGGGGGACTTAATTGAGGTATAAAAACATCTCAAAGGGCACTACTCAATTGAGTGTGCATACCTGGAGTTAGTGGACGCCTGCTCCATAAGGAGTCACAACTCAAGGCTGAAAAAGCCGCAAGTCCAGAAAACTATGAGGGCTTCCTTTTTCGGAGTGAGAGTTGTGAAATCTTGTAACAACCACGCAAAAAATTAACCGAACGAAACCTGAACTAACTTATTTTTACCTTACCTAACTTTAATTTTGTCTTAACAACACTGCAGCAGGTTCAGATACATTCAGAAGCCATTGCATTCCCATTACTGTGCTTGCCAACAGTGCGTAACAGAGATGTGAACTGGCCGCCCAAGCAGCTAATGAGCTGATCAGTTTATGATACAGTAATAGTTACACCTACTGTGTTGGGTGAAGACAGACAGCATAATACGTAAATGGCTTGCAAAGTTGACTAATGGTCTTAAAATTCTGGTTCAAACCTTGTCACTAGATGAATATTGTTGTACAGTATTTTTTATGTTTATTTAATTAAATACAGTACGTACATTTAATTTTTTCTATGAAAAATAAATGTACAGTAATCTTAAGCTGGTATCATAGTTTTAAGTTATGTTCAGGTCAGGTGAAACTGGTACACCTCATAGATGTGCTGTCTGGACCACAGTGTAATTGAGAAGCGAGCATTGCTCTGGCTCATTCTTGAGTCCAACATATGTTTTGTCCATGGTCAACTGATCACTCATGATTACCTTGATGCCATTGCTGAGAAAATCAATGAGAAGCTTCAGCAGGAAGGCTCAACAACAATTGCAGAGCTGGTGAAGCATTATGAATTAACCTGTGACTTTATGTTGGAAGTGAGTATTGCTTACTATTTGGACATACTGTAGTTAAACAGGTTTAAACGGGTTTGGAGCAGGTGATCACAGTTGGTGATAATGATGGTTTGCAGCAGCTGACCGCAGTTGGTGATAATGATGGTTTGGAGCAGCTGACCGCAGTTGATGATAATGATGGTTTGGAGCAGCTGACTGCCGTTGGTGATAATGATGGTTTGGAGCAGCTGACCGCAGTTGATGATAATGATGGTTTGGAGCAGCTGACTGCCGTTGGTGATAATGATAATAAATGTATAAAAACTTCCTCTAATCCGGACTAATTAAGGGAAGGCCTGTCCAATTTGGCTGAAATTCTGTGTTGGGCAGGGTCTATATTTTCTATACAGTAAGTCCTCGCTTAACGTTGCGGTTACGTTCATGAAAATGTGATGTTATATGAAACAACATTAAGCGAATAAATTTTCCCCATAAGAAATAGATAAAATACAGGAGTTACGTTCCTGAGCCTCCCTTTGCCCCATGAAATACATTACATATACAGAAATTCAATGGCATTTTTATGGAAAATAATATATATATATATATATATATATATATATATATATATATATATATATATATATATATATATATATATATATATATACACACACACTCCCCTACTTACGACATACTTGACTTACGACAACCCGGACATACGACCGCCGTGGTCGTATAAAATATTTTTCAAGTTACGTATTTTCTAGTACCGACGTTAGTGATTGCGCTGTGTACTGACAAAATTTTAGAATTTCTATGTATTATTTTTGCCTTTTTGACTTACGACCTGGTCGTCGAGACGGAACCCTGTCGTAAGTCGCCATTTTGACATAGGTGTGTCATCTGCATTCTATACTTTTTTGTATGTTTTTGACCATGAAATTAGAATGCCTACACAGTAATTTAAAATTGTAGGTGTTGTGCCAAGGTCACCGAGTCACTGAGAGTCAGCGCAGCAAAGAGGGCAGAGTCAACTTAAAGACTTTACCTTCACCTTTCTCCAAACTCTACCACTAACCTACCTTTCATTCTTCATATCTTTATTGAGGTGGTGTGGCTGCCAAGACCTGAAAGGGTGTGATCTCTAGCACTGTTTTTGGGCTCTAGCTGCTTTTGTAGCGGTGTCGCTCCTTGAGAGGAAACCCAACCCTTCACCCCTCCTCTGCTGCCAATGCTGGGCGGGGAGGTTCTGGTCCTGACGATCTTAGGACAATCCTATTCCATCGGGCAAGCTGTGTTGAGCCACAGCACCTTTTTCTACTCCTACAACTCCCTTCCATCCACCCTTTACCCTTCCACTGAACCTTCTTCACTTTTAACTTTTATCCTCTTCACCACTGATCGGCTCGTTACCCACTTGAACGATCGGTCACGTCTCTGTTACGCACTGTTGGCAAGTACTGGGCATGCACCGTCTCCTGAATGTACCTGAACCTGTTCCAGTGTTGGTCAAGTCTGGTCTTGAAAGAGCTCACACTTGGTGCCATCACAACACTTTCTGGTAGATTGTTCCTAGAGTTCACAACTCTCACTCCGAAAAGTTTGCCCTCACAGTTTTCTGGACTTGTGGTTTCTTCAATCTTGAGCTGTGACCCCTTGTGGGGCGAGAGTCCGCCAGCTCCAAGTAAGGACACTTGACTGAGTAATGCCCCTTGAGATGCTTACACACCTCAATTAGGTCACCCCTTGCCTGTCTGTAGTATAAGCTTGTCACCTGTCTTTTGTTTAGTTAATTAGTTTTGTATCATTCTCTCTGGAAGGCACAACGATGAAGTGTAAGAGAAAAAAACTCCTGCTGTATTCTGTGCTTCCTTACCACCACAATTCACTCCTATATCATGAGTCCAGTCAAAATATATACATATATACAGGTTATATAAATATATAGGGCTGGATCCAGGCCGATGCGAATGATGCACTTACTTCGCTTAAAAAATTTCTGACTGATGCAAAGGTATCATATGCATCAGTCAACTGTCGGTAATGTGATCTCATTGTCAGTGCTGACCTGCATGGCTCGCCAGCTTCTGACCGTAGCTGTCACTTTCTGTCTCAAGGGCCTCGTGTCCCAAGGGCCTTGTGTCTTGTGTGATGGATGCTTTCAGTTACAGCATCACATTAATCTTGCTAAGACACTCATTTCTTTATTACATCACATAACTTGTAAATAAATAAATAAGGTTGTGGTTACTTACACGGGTCTGTCTCTTTGTATGTTTGCTATTGTCAGTAATGGCTAGTGTAAGTTGTGAGCACATCTGTGCCCTTCTGAGGGCCGAGTTAGTGAAGGTCAAGGACGAAAACTTGAAATTAAAGGAAGTGATTGCGAGGAGGAAGACACGAGACAAGGAAAGCCCATGTCTGACGAAGACACAGACGAATGGAGGGTTATCGGGAGAGGAACGACCAAATTAGTTTATTTCACCTGATTGGTGGTATCATTGGTATACCGGTAGTGTGCTTGCCTCTCTTCATTATGTCATGGGTTCAATTCCCGACCCGGGACACATGAGAAGAGTGTTATAGTGTGATACTACCACACATGGCGGGTATCCTTCAGATACCTGAACTACAGTTAATCCTGTACAGACACTGGACAGTATAGGTTACAATAATAACACGCCGATCTTTTGGTGAAGAGGATAAAAGAAAAGGAAAAGTAATCAGAGACGTGACCGATCGCCCAAGCTGCTAACGAGCCGATCAGTGGTGAAGAGGATAAAAGTGAAAAAAAAAGGTGAAGCTGACATATGGTAAACAAAATACAGAAATTGTTTGACTGGAAAGTGACTGTCAAATAGCCAGCTCGTGGGGGGGGGGGGGGGGTCAATATTCCTGCTAAGTATCTGAAAAAAAACCGTTCACTGCTTTGGACTTGCAGTACAGTACCTTGTTCACTTGAAGGTCACGTCTGGGCACAAGAGGCAGTAAGCTATTCCTTATAGTCCCACAAGCTTGTTCAGGGATACAATGAGTTCGTTATGTGACAGGTAAAAATATGTTGGTCACTGGTCTCTATACAGTAAATCATTTGTGTATGTCCAGTCACATCAAAACGTAATTTATGTAATAATTTGAGCTGATTCTCAAATGAGATGAACGGTTAGAAAATAATAACGTGGTCATTTTGCGATTCTCAAGAATCACAGGTAAATTTTCTTCTTACCTGGAGATGGGATGTGTCTTATTTGAGCCATGACGCTGTGGTGGTGGCTACAGTGTAATTACATTGACTTTCTGTCGTGTTTATAAGTGTTGTCTTATTTACAGTCAGTGCACCAAAGTAGTGTATAAACTTTTACGAATATGTAAGGTGAAAATTATACTGATGGTGCGTCAGTTACAATGGTGTGGGAGATTATGTTACTGTATTTGGCAGAACTTATACGACTCAATCAACGTAATAATATGATTCATGCCTAACGTAATCCAACACACTATTTAAACTAACCTAATAATACCTAAGCCAGTCTAACTCTCTCTACCTGTTTGCACGAGTACAATAACACGCAGAAATACTTTTACTAAAAACGTACAGATTCCTACAGTAGTAGTAGTAGCAACAGCAGCAGCAACTGTCGGGGCAGGGTTAAGTGTGTGCTTCCTGCCCATACACCGCCATCATCACTACACAACCAGTGGGTTACACTTAATAGTTGACAGCCGCCGCCAACCTTACTCTTGCACTACTGCCTCCAGATCTTCAACTATTTTGCAATAACTAATATCCCACAAAAAACATAAAGGCGAGAGGGGAAGGTGCCGATAGTCTCGAGGCTACTTGTCCGGTCGTATGTTTTTAGCCTTAAACCGACATCATTTTTGGCAGTAGCTGATTGAATAAAAGTCTCACACTTCGACATTTTATGTTAAAATTGGACTGTAAAAGCTTTGAGAATCCGGTAGCAGTGCTTACCTCTGAGTTGGGATTTCACTCCCCGGTGTTGCGTTCTCAGAGGTCCCCCATCCTCAGAGGGCCCCTTGTATAATATGTGCCGTCACAACACTCTCTGGCAGATTGTTCCAAGAGTTTACAATTCTCTCTCTGAAAAAGTTTGCCCCCACAATTTTCTGGATTTGTAGCTTGAGCTGTGACTCCTAGTGAGGCAGGCGTTCACCAGCTCCAGGTATAGACACTGAGTAGTGTCCTCTGAGATGTTTATAAACTTCAATTAGGTCCTCCCTTGCCCATCTGTAGTATAAGCTAGAAAGTTCCAGGCGCTCTAATCTATCTGGGTAACTGAGGTGCAGTATTACAGGCACTAGTCTGGTGGCTCTCCTTTGGACATTTGCAATCAACTGACAGTCTCTAGCATATCTCGGGGACCAGACGGGGTGACACTACTCCAAATGGGGAAGCATCTCACTCTTTGAAGAGCGTTACGATATCTATAGATATCTGAGCGACCTCATAAGACCTACTAGCTTAGTTGCTTGACTCACCTTCTCACAATGGCCCGAGAAGTTCAGTTCATTGTCAACATACACACCCCGGTCCTTTTCGTATTCGGTCTCTGTTAATCTGTTTCTTCGTCCCGTTGGGACACGTGATATGCCTCCTTACTGTTGGTATGACCTATGTGCATTCTCTTACACTTCGTGCATTGAATCTTAACAGCCATTTCTTCAGTTACTCTTGAAGCTGTCAAGAGATCTTTCTGCAGCTCTTCACAGTCTGTTTGGTTCTTAATTTCCCTGAATATCTTGGCATTGTCCGCAAACATTTGTATGGAGGAGTGTATAGCTTCTGCCATGTCATTTATGAAACAAGCAAACAACAACGGGCCCAGTACACTGCCCTTTGGTAGCCCGTTTGCCACGGGTACACATGACGATTTCGTGCCATTAATTACCACACGCTGCTTGCGGTCATGAAGAATGTCTGCGATCCACGCTAGGACACTTCCCCGAATCCCTTACCCTTCCAGTTTAATTCTCAGCCTTTCATGGACATCGCTTAACACAGTCTCGTAAGCCAAATGACAACACTCGGCTTGGGGTCAGTATTCTTAACTGTTCTCTAAATTTCCCGTTGTTTGAGATTATGTAATTGGCTCACTTAGCTACTTTATGAAATAGGCTGCCAATATGTTGTCATATTTCGCTGAGACTTGTAAATATAGATTTCGGACCCAACTGCAGCAAGGAAACTCATCGAAATAAATTGTACTTCTCCCAACAACCATTATCTGCTTTATCATGAGTGTACGTCACATAAAACTTTCACCTGAGAGTTTGATATATAACTCAGGTTATCTTTAATTGAGTCACGCGGAAGACAACATACATTAAAAGGACATCTACAGAGTGGTACCTACAGTAACTATGACAGCTGGGGAGGTTAAAGGTAGTAGACTGCAGTGCCGGCCATGTTGTCTCCTTGTGTACTGAAGATTTCGATTTCAGTGTAACATAACTCTACCTTTGTCATGACAAAATGGGATCACTTGTAACTTACTCCTATAAAGTACGACACGAAGATGGTGACTCAGGTGATCTTACAGTCAAGGCTTAGGATCACCTGAAGGTTAAACATCCTAACGCTACCTGGGGGTTAGGTCAGGTTTGGTTTGGTCACGTTAGCGTTAGGTTCGGTCAGCAGTTTAGTTTTCATATTTAAGTTGGCTGAAAATTTAACGTAGGAACCCATGAAAATCTTGATACCTGTGAGATAACACTGACTAAGATAACACATTTATCTGTTGTGTATATCATTAATGTTATCACTGAGGGATGATAACTGTGTAGGATAATGAGGTCGTTTCTGTGCGTGTATGGAGACCTGTGGTGTAATGGTCAGCATGCTCGCCTTGCAAGCGAGTGGACTCAGGTTCAATCTCCGAGCAGCAATTGGGAACCTGTATGTTAATCGATTTGCTGATCGTGTTCTGGGGTAATGGTTAGCCAGTGCAGTTGCAGTCTTCTCGGACTATTCCTTGACACTGGGTCATGCAGCTCGTTAACTCAGGGTGTGGTTGTTGTGTTGGCGACAGCTTCTACACCTTAAACAAATTCATGCCGAGGTGGCATCCATTATTATTATCTGTGCGTGTGTTAGGGAGACTAGTGTTTATGTCATGTGTTGAGCTGTTGTGGCCACTGTAGTAAGAGTTGTGTTAATAGTTAATACCATGACGCCTCGGCCCACAACACAACACCTCTTATTGTGTTAAGCGATAGAGAGAAATTAGTATAAATCCAAGAAAATTTTTATAGTAAAAATACTCCAAATAAATACAATAGGTGGGCAGGTTAATGTAGCCTCACAGGAGGTAACGCGCGCACTCACTTTCATGCCAAAGGTTCGAGTCCTACTTTGCCCGGGCACATGTGAGGTGTCATCTAGTGTCACTACCAAACATCACATATTTTCTCCTGTATTAACACTGGACAAATAAAGTTCATAACAGAGTAACAAAGAACGAACCAACCACCCTAAAACTTAGTAAGTTGATAAGAGTTGAAATGATGAAGGCGGCCATGGAGGCGAGGTCAACCAATCACGAAGCAGTTTAGAATAATACGGACCTTCAAATAGCCAATCGAATCCCAGGAGATATATAACTTCAATTTTGAGTTCAAATTATATAAACAAATAAGCCTAGGGATATAAAGTAGAGTTAATTTAAGCACACGACTATGTTAACTAAACGTAAACTTGTTTTAATAAAGGTAAAAGAAGTTCCATGTACCATCAACAGATACGACTCTGTGATCAAAGAGAGGACAGATTGCACTTCAAAGAGACTCTTAGTGTTAATAATCCCCAACCTTACCATTTATATATTTATGTAAGGCCCATCAGGATTGGGAACCATTAGGACTGAAGCCCATAACGTTTGGGCTTCAGTCCTAATAGTTATGTTAGGTTATTTAACTTGGGTGTGCTAGGACTTGGTCATTTGACTAGTGTCCAAGGTGACTTATTTTACAAACCTCACACACACACATACACTGAGAGAGAGTAGCAGTACGTCCTCTCCCCTTCACAGTCAAGGTTATACTGACTTACGAAGCTTCAATCTGACATCTCAGTAGTACCACTAAGTACCCTCTTTGAGTGGTCATCGTGACTATTGATTTAACAACACTGATAATAGTTGAAATAACCAAATGTGATTTTATTTTATTTATTTGTGTATACAGTATAAACACATATTTGTCTCTAAGATTACGCACGTGAACACTCTGTTAACCACAAAACTAATTATAAATAATGGATAAATTAGATCCAAGAGTAAATATGTAAATTTCGACTAGATGGTCAATTGTTTCGAATATGCAGGTGTTGTTAATCTATACACGACTTTGACTCACTAATGGAGAAAAAATGAATTTCACTCTGACGCTACGTACAAATAACTTAATATTTCAGCTTAACTAAATTATAAAATGACACATTATTATATAATATTGCACCAAGCTATAAATTACTTAATCTGTAGTAAGTTTAATGTTCATAGATTATAACAAACACGAGAAAGTGCACTTTACCTGTGTGATAAGTGATGGCCACTGAGGAGATTGGTGACCCGAGTGACGTTATCAGTAACGTAGGGGAATCATTATCAGTGCTCAGTAACGAGAAGTTTAATGTTGGCACTCCTGATATACTGTTATATTTATAGTTTCATATATCCCCTCATATTTATAGTTTATCATGTAGTCTGTTACAGTTATAGTCTGTCATATACCAGGACTAACACGGGACAAATACAGTTCTTAGAAGGTAACGAAGACTTAACCAACCGTCCGAACGGCTAGTAATCTGATAAATGATATATACGGCACTTGTAAATAATAAGAAAAAAATATATATTTTAAGATCATTTGAGATTGGATCCTCCCCCCAGCCTATTTCACATGATCAACCACGCTCCTTGGGGGAAGTTAGGTTAGGTTACGTTATGTTAGATTAAAAAATATTAGGTCATGTTAGGTTAGCATTAGGTATGGTAAGATTATGTCACGTTAGGTTAGGTTACATTACGTTGCTGAAGATCTTACAGGAGCAGGAAAAGTGGAGGGCATCAGAAAGTGGTGGGACCTGGTAACATCACGTGGTCCACAAATATGGTACCACCCAAATGCCAGCAAGTCCTTCCTCTTTGTGAAGCCAGAATACCATGACCGGGCTACAGAGGTGTTCAACGGAAGTGAGGTCAAAATAACAAAGAACGGCCAAAGACACCTAGGTGCGGTAATCGGCACGAACGATTTCAAGGCCGAGTACGTAACGGGAAAGGTAAATGAGTGAGTGAAGGAAATCAAAGCTCTGTCTGATATTGCTAAGCCACATGCGGTCGTTTGCGGCATTCACCCACAGGGTCTTGCATCGCTGAACTACCTGATGCGTACTATCCCCGATATCGGACCCCTCCTCCACCCGCTGGAAGAAGCCATCACGGTCGCTTATTACAACACTAATGAAAAGCCACCATTTAACCCCAGCCGAAAAGTCACTCCTTGCACTACCACCGAGACTGGGAGGAATGGGAATTGCTAATCCAGAGGAGCTTGCTGACACCGAACATCAGTACTCTGTCAACTCATGGTAGCCCTCACTGAGCGCATAATAGCTCAAAATGTAGCAAGTCAGGCGGATACCAACGAATTAAACAAGATTCGACGTTCCATTACGACATATCGGCAGCACACCCACAGCTATAAACTTCAACAATTGATGCAGCAACTGTCACAACCAACGAAGCCAGTGTGGACGTCAGTGCTCGAGGAGTCTAGATGCTGGGGCAGCGACCCTTCTTTGATTTCAGGATATTCGATCCCATGGCCGCATGTCACCGTAACCTGTCTTTCAAGGCTGCACACAAAGAGAACAAGAACGATAAGAACACGGCGTATGGCGAGAGAATTAAGAACTCCTTTGGTGATCACAATATTTGGCGGGATGGGACCAATTGTAAGATGCTTCCAGACTGGCCGATGTGTTATCTGAACAGAAGCAGCATCCCAGAAGCTGTGTTGCAGCCTGGTCAGCATTGCTTTGCCTCGGGGAACAACAATCGTAGACATAGACTATGAGGCAACAGTCACTGAATGCAGCATAGATTTGCCGCTTAACTAACTCAGCTAGGGTAGCTACTTTTGTATTAGGTTAATTAGGTAATAAAATGGTGGAGAAGGATGGCTATAAAGAGAGGTTGGAGGCCATAACCAAACGAAAGAAAAAAATAGTAGTAACATTAGTAGTACGTTATAGTCCTCGTGTTCATTTGTACTGCGTTAATTTTTTCACGGGTGGTATTTTATTTCCTTGCTTCTCATGTTGTGGTTCAGCCATCTGGACCTCCTTCCTTACTTCCTTCTTCCGGGGTACACACCTTTACTTCCTTCTTCCGGGGTACACACCTTTACTTCCTTCTTCCGGGGTACACACCTTCTTTACTTCCTTCTTCCGGGGTACACACCTTCTTTACTTCCTTCTTCCGGGGTACACACCTCCTTCCTTATTTCCTTCTTCCGAGGTACACACCTCCTTCCTTATTTCCTTCTTCCGAGGTACACACCTCCTTCCTTATTTCCTTCTTCCTGGGTACACATTCCCTTACCACTACCTCGAGGATTTGTTTATATTTTTGCTAGTTCTTTTTTATCTAATTATTTTATTATGACATATTCTTAATTAATTGCTTTTATATTTTTACGTGCGCAAGCAAGTCTCCGTGGATGACGTTATAAATTATCCTTGTATAACTCTCATCTGGTTTTCAAAGATTGTTTTCCTCCTCACTAGATAATGGTCGCTGGTAGTAGACTTCCTGGATGTGGACCTCGTTTACCGCTGCCTTGTGTTCCCTCGTGATCTTATGTGAGGTCAGGGAATTCTTCTTCTATGCCGTCTGAGGTAAGATTCACCCAGTTTATCTCTTTGTGGTTAAAATGTAACATGATGATCGCTTGTGGCTGAAAATTTCCCTAAATGGCTCTGAACCAAACTCTATCTGAAAAATAACGTTATTATTCATCTTCGCCACAGATCGGCTCGTTAGCCGCTTGGGCGATCGGTCACGTCTCTGCTTAAAACATAGCTTCGTTGTCTTCGTCATATATTTCAGGATATGGGTACAGTATATAGCCAGTGCAGTGAGTGGATTTGAGTTCGGACCATCGTGACTTCTGATCGTGTACCTTGTAGTTGTAGTTGTTTTGGGGATTACTGGCCACTTCGCCTTTAGGCTATTTCGGCCGAAGTTGTTTTTTTCCTGAGTCGTATACTTTGGACTTCTTCCTTTTGTTCTTTTTACTTATCAATTTCCCTTCTTCTTCTTGGTCTTGTTCTTGTATATTTTCGTAAAAGTCTAAAAACGGTGATGATTTTAATGTTACACTAGTATCTGGATCCCGTTAATTTCTGTTATGTTGGCGATTTGCTGGGCCTATCCCTATTCCGCGAAGGTGACGATAAGGCCACCACTCACTGGTCTGCGGACGACCCTTGTCACCCTCCTGATTCCTAAGGAGTCAAAAAACTTCCTAAGGACAAGGAGGTTTTGTTGCTTGTGCGAAGGGCATGTGAATGGATACAGTCTTACGACCTTCGCCTGGTCACTAGTCAGCATCGTCAGGTTCACGTAGTACCTCGGGAGCAGAAAAGATCTTGCCTCGCCAAGGTGCAGTTCTCAGTCTCGAAACCTTGTAAATGTGTTTCCCCTTTATAGGCAGTCACTGAAAACGCGTTGATTCGTTTTCTGTAAAGTTATAATGGCTAAACTTAAGTAACTTTTTTTTTCATAAATTTAATTTCGGGTACAAGTAATTTCTGACTCATACGTTAATGTTATTCCTTCCGACTGAGGCTTCTTTACACTCTTCAATGGAAACTATGCTAAGGGATGCTGGATCACCTCCAGTGGCATTCATTATTTTAATGGGAGCTACAGTCCGACGAACGTCCATCCCCTTGCAGAGGAACGTTTTAATGAAAGCCATAGCTAGACTAGAGTTATCGTCCACACCCTATCTGCAATGGTTGTGAGTGCAATAACCCACCTTCCGCTGCCGATGAGACCTCAGATAACTAGATCATTCTCACTCATTTTCAAAAGAGTTTTGCAAGAGACCACAGTGACCCAGCTCAGGGCTAAGAAATATCTAAATTTCGTACGAAGAATTTTTCTTCCCCAACTGTATGTGAGACCCCATCTAACAGGTTCACTTAAGAGGGATATGCATTTGCGTTAGCCGGTCTCTTGGGTTGGATAAAGGGTTTGTATTTACCTTAACCCCTTCACTACGGAGTCGCCACTTTTGATATTTTATTTGGTGGTGGTTTTAGAGAGATATAAGTTTGATAATTACATTAAGGGAGATATAGGATTGTATCGCACCGACGATGATCAAGCCAAAAAGATTCATTTCAATACTAAAACGCCCAAGCAGCTAACGGGGCCGATCAGTGGCGAAGAGGATCAAAACTACATTGTGACTAGTGTAAATACGTGTTCCTAACTTTTGTCATAGATGATATATACGGCGAGGCAGTTACCAAGAATCCAAATTTTCAAGAGTTTTCAGGAGTACTGTATTTTTTTTTTTCATTATTTATTGGGCACTCCCCTACATCCTTGTGTAAGGTGAAGCGCAGAAGCGTTTACAGTGCCCAACAGGGAAGCATGCTAAGTTCATGCTTGCCTTTATGTCTCATGAGTTAAGGGCGTAGAAGCCTGTAGAGTCGAGGGCGTAGAAGCCTGAAGAGTCGAGGGCGTAGAAGCCTGAAGAGTCAAGGGCATAGAAGCCTGAAGAGTCAATGGTTTATGTCATCAAGTTATTGGAAGCTCCAACAACTTGTCCCTGAATACGAATTCGCAACTTTCGACTTACACCAGGTACCTACTTTACTGCTAGGTGAACAGGGACTAATGGGGGCTAGGAAGTAAGTCCAAACAACTTCCACCGGCCCGGGAATCTTTGTAAAGTTCCTCTCCGTGAGTGACAAACCCGCGGGTGATTGCTTTTACACAAACATAATGTCGCTGACAGAAACATTTTGGGGCCGTGGTATCATTGGGGACGGAAACGTGCTGTACTGAGACAATTTTTTTTTAGACTGAGACAAGGGTTTTTGATGAGACAGAAACGTTGTGGATGGCAGTATGAGCGAAGACACCAAAAATTAGAAGATAAACATGCCAGTGAGTCTCTTGGAAAGGATTCTATACCCTATTTTCTACTCCTGAATGGTACATACTGAGTTAGAAGCCTTCCGTACATTAGCATTCGACCGCCTTCACTTTGTGTCTATAAAGTCAGGCACCTCTTTACAGTTTGGTAAACTGGGCTCGAACCAGTACCCGTTAGGGCAGAAGACGAACATTGTATCCACTTATCCGCCATGCACTGATGTATTGTGGTCGTTTTCAGCACTGCTGCGTTTCCTGGAAGCGGTTAGAGCATTCTAAGTACTCCAGGTTATGGCATAATTTGAATGCATGACTTCAGAAACCCTCTTTTCAAAGCTTTGATCTTGGCCTTTGACCTTCGAGAGGGGGATTACCAGGCGGGAGTTGACACTGACCTTGAGGGTAGTTTAGTTGATTATATGTGGTTGGAAGGAGAACTGCTAATATAATACATTTATAAAATCAGACAAAATCTTGATATTGTTGAAATGAGAGAACCATGTTTGTTGTGGTGAGTACAACAACGGTCTGAATGTAACTGACAGGGCGGCGTCATTGTGTGTCCCGCAGGTGGTGGTGGTGGTGTTTTGTGAATTTTAATTCAGATACAGTGCTGGTGGGGTACTTATGTACTGCACACTGTGTATACTATCTAAACTTTGTTATGGTGTACACGGGACCTCTCTGAACACAACTCACTATATCTGTAAAGTATCGCGAACAGGGTAAATTAATCCTTTATTTTTCACACGATACGAGCAAATCAAACCGACCCTGAACTAGCCTAACCACATGATCCCAGCACTGCATTCGTTAGGTAAGGTTAACTGGGCTCGTTCGTGTGCCTCTCTAACATTATGCATTTAGTCAGATTGGTTGTTGCCAGTGTAGCTCTCAGCTGCTGGCAGTGTTGTGTGTACACTGTTAAGTTGTTACACCGCGACTGCTGCAGCTGTTCTCTTACAGCTGCTGAAGCTGAGTACCAGAGAGAGAGGAAAGAGAGATGGACACATAATGGAGTGAAAGAAAAATAGAGAATGAGGTGAGAGACAAAAAGTAAACAAGGTGAGAGATACACAGAGAGAAAGAAACACAGGCTGAAGAAAGGAGAGTAAGGAGAAGAGATGTACACAGTGGGCGAGACGGCACACAGGGGGAGAGATGCAACAATAATCTGTTTCCTCTTTAACGTACACTACTCTTGTAAGTGACCAAGTGGTGCAGCTCTTCCTAATATATATATATATATACAGTATATATATATATATATATATATATATATATATATATATATATATATATACTGTATATATATATATATATATATATATATATATACTGTATATATATATATATATATATATATATATATATATATATATACTGTATATATATATATATATATATATATATATACTGTATATATATATATATTTATGTATTTATGTATGTATGTATGTATGTATGTATGTATGTATTTATTTATTTATTTATTTATAAAGAGAGAGAGAGAGCGTTGAGTTGTGAGGATGAGAAGGAAGCACGTTGTTAAGGATATACACCCTCATACACCAACACTCCTCATAAAACTCTCCTTCATCCACTTCTGTCACTCTCGATTTTGTTTCTATTCATCATCGCCTCGTCCCTGTGTACTGTTTTATCATTCTTCTGTTTACCTCTACACTGTTTATCATCACCCTTTTTATCCGTATTCATTATCTCATCTACCTCTCATATGTTGTTTTGCAGTCAGTGTCGTCTTTGTCTGTCTGTGTCTGTCTGTCTGTTTGTCTGTCTCACTTAGGTATTTTATTCTGGCTAACGGTAGAAAGGTTAATGAGATGTAAACAATGTGTAAGTGACCACAAGTACCACAAGCACACATGTATTGATCATGAACAGTGTCAAGGGAGGGAGGTCATGGGGTTCTCTGACGCTTAGGTAGTTAGTTGGTTGGTTACGTAGTTATTAGTTAGTTAGTTTGTTTGTCAAATGATCTCTCAATCAGTGAGTCAATCAGCCAGTTACCCAATAAGCTATTAAGTTAGTTTGTTAGTCAGGCAGCCAGTCAATTATGTAGTCAATTAGTCACTCACTCAGTCAGTAAGTCAAACGATCAGTCTGGAACGTTGAAATAAACTTAAGTAATCAGTTGAAACAAATATTCACCCACGAGTTAAGTTCATTCACCTCTGGGAGTTAATTAGGAGATGTAGGGCAGGTACACCACCACTCACTGATAAGGCGAGTCTTACCTGGAGGATGACAAGATAAGCCTCATCTGATCACACACACACACTGACCTTCGCCATCAGTACACACAATGATGGGCTTCCGCAGTGTGTAGGTGACCTTGACTCCTCCCAGCCACCAGAGCTGTCCACCAAGACTGAGGAAAGTGTCCACCAAGACTGAGGAAAGTGTCCACCAAGACTGAGACAGGTGTCTAATACTCATGCCCGACTTTACATGGTCAAATGGTACCATTTTATTTATTCATCTTCAACCCAATAGTACACCAGAGCTTTGACCAGACCCTGAAGTAACACACACACACACACACACACACACACACACACACACACCTTAGTATTCTCACAGGAGCTAAAACAAAGCAAAATAACTTCTTAACATTTCCAAGTCATCTTTATTCTTTATCTTCAATATTGATGAGGAAGTAGGAACTGGATCACCAAACTCATGATGCCAAGATGGAGCCAGAAGTGCGTTGTGGTTTTATCGTCCTGTCAAACGGTGTGTGTGTGTGTGTAATAATAATAATAATAATAATAATAATAATAATAATAATAATAATAATTAACGGTTTATTGAAAGAGCTTGGCAGCCAGAAGGCTGAAAATATACAGTTACATATTTGGGGAATGGGTTACGAATTACAAATAATATACAAATAACATAAGTGACACAAATAAGCTATATAATAACTAGATGGGGAAAAGCTCAAACTACAGGGCATTTCAACATAGTGGCAATGCAAGAAGAAGTATTTACTGGGAGTGAATACACTGGTTTATTACAAGTTATTGATAATTTTTACAATGGTTGGGACTGGGCTGTTCTTATAGCGATCAGTTCGTGCACGTATGGGCTGGATGTGGTTGTGGTGTCGAACAGCAATTCTCGGGCTAGGGATCTCAGGTGGTAGTAGGAGCCGGTGTCGAGGATGGTGTAGAAGCTTCTTACCAAATTTGCAGATGAGGTCGTGGTGATGGTCAGTGAGAGTCGAAAGGGTACAGTTAAAAAAAAATAAAGAGACCTCAGTTCCTGTAGGCTTCAGGCGTACTGTACCTTACCCTAACCTATCCCACCCATTAAGACTTCAACCACCCAACTCTAAGGATAGGTTATGTTTGGTTTGGTTAGGCTTCATTAAGTTAGGATAGGTTAGGTTAGGCTAGGCTAAGGTCAGACTAGGTTAAGAAAGGTTAGGCTTGATTCGATTAAGTTATTTTAGGTTAGGTTAGTTTAGGTGTGGAGCCAATAAGACAAGACCCCATTAGGAACAGGACACATATTCCCTTTGACAAATATTACAGGAGTATTACTAAACGTTATGTAACTGTAATTTGTTATGTATTCTATAATTATGTAAGTGTTTGTCTACCATTACATAAGATTAAGTCACTTACTCTTAACTAATTTCACAGTGATAGTGCATTTACTGATATACTCACAAAACTTTAGTATAAGTACAGTACCTAAGCTGACCCTCGCACACACACACACACAGAGAGGCAATAGAGACATCATTGTTGACCTACATGTTACCATACACTTATTTTTGTTGTTTATTAGAGATTATGGCTTTGAGTTAGGCCCTACACCGTACTAGACTGTGGCAGTGTGGTGAGTGTATCAATCAAACACTGGGTATAGATTTTTCACTAGAAAGGAACATTAAGAAGCAGTTGTTGTGTGTGATGAAGTGTGAGGAGGGAGAGAGAAGTGTGTGACGGAGAGTGAGGAGGGAGAGAGAAGTGTGTGACGGAGGGTGAGGAGGTAGAGAGAAGTGTGTGACGGAGAGTGAGGAGGGAGAGAGAAGTGTGTGACGGAGAGTGAGGAGGGAGAGAGAAGTGTGTGACGGAGGGTGAGGAGGTAGAGAGAAGTGTGTGACGGAGAGTGAGGAGGGAGAGAGAAGTGTGTGACGGAGAGTGAGGAGGGAGAGAGAAGTGTGTGACGGAGGGTGAGGAGGAAGGGAAGGAAGAAGGAAGGAATAGCTCTTTCATTATATACAAAACCATATACAAATATATACTGTACGTTCGTTACTCCACCAGACACCACTAATAAGATGTCACAGCGCCGTTCTCTTAAAAAAACAACAACAACAACAACAACAACACACAACAAAAAAATATCAATATCCAATGTTTTTGTTTTTAATCTCATTCTTGTTGTGGATCATTGAGCGGCTGAGTTTCCCCATCATTGTTAGAGTGACCATTCCCCAAGACTTCTTCATCTTCCTTCTTGCCGTACAGGTCCAGCTGACGACTGTAGTAGAAGACGACAATGTCCCCGAACACAGAGATAAAGATGAACGCTGCCACACAAACACATAAATACACCGAATGAGTTACTTGAGTATAGTGACATTGTATATATGTGAATAATTACTATACGTATACATGAAAACTGTGTTGATGTATTAAAATGATGGTTAAATTTAAACGCCTATACATACTGTACACACACACACACACACACACACACACACACACACACACACACACACACACACACACCTACCTGCCGGGACCAGATGAATGATGAGGCGGAACTTGTCAGTGTCGTACAGCCAACAGTTACCTGAGCGGCCACACTTATTGTCCCACACCACACACGCTGAGTCTGTACCACCCCGGAGTGGATAAAGTAGATGAAGTAGAGACCTATAATTTAACCTGTATTGACCTATAATTCACCTGTACGTACCTATAATTCACCTGTACTTACCTATAATAATTGACCTGTACTGACCTATAATTCACCCGTAATTACCTATAATTCATCTGTACTGACCTTTAATTCACCTGTACTGACCTGTATCTCACCTGTACTGACCTATAATTCACCTGTTACTTACCTATAATTGCGCCCATCAGTATAGGAGCAGGTAGGAAGGCGAACACACTCAGAATCACGTTCAGTGTACCTAAAGCGATGCCTTTGTCTTCCTCCGCTACTGATCTGTTAACATAGGAGGATCATTATTATCTGTACATTATGTCGTTGTTTTGTTTGTTGTGTTTGTTTTGTTTGTTGTTTTGGTTTGTTTGTAGTTATTTATTTATTTAGTTTAGTATTATTATTATTGTTGTTATATTATCATTAAAGGTTAAATATAACATAAATACTTGAGGTAATATATTCAATACTTTTATATATCAGTCACCTATACAAATCTTTTAATAATACGTGTGTGTGTGTGTGTGTGTGTGTGTGTGTGTGTGACAGGTAAAGAAGGAAGGTGGAAGTGGTTATAAACTATATATTTGACTATTGTATGTATGTATGTATATGTATGTATGTATGTATGTATGTATGTATATGACAGTGGATGATGAACCTGTACCTTAGATTAATGAGGTTACTACCGACTCTACCAGTGGAAGCTACCGTCTTTATCGCCATCTGGATAACAATATAGTAGATGAAGTTACCACACGGTTCTGGACAGTAGCCGCTGCTTCCCGACCCGTAGGAGGCACCGTTCATCTGTAGAGGAAGGTCGTGACGTGTATGAGTGTAGTGAAGATAAACCTACACACACACACACACACACACACACACACACACACACACACACACTTTTTTCTTCCTTACATTTTAAAACCTAATAAGAATTTTGGGTTGTGTTTATAGCTTCGTTGTGTATATATAGACAGACAGACAGACAGACAGAGAGGGAGGGATACATAAACTGATAGATGGACAGATATCTTGTTACAACAGGTGAGCGAGTGACTTACCGAGTGGGTGGGGTCAAAGGTCACATTACTGAGGAGTGGTAGAGTGTCATTGTTGCTGCTGGTTATGTTGCCGATACACCTACAGTCACCGTATGCCTGTACAAGACGATACAATGTGTAATAAAATACTATATAATACACTTTAATACATCATAATTCAATAGCTTATATCAGAGAAGAAAAATATAGGACACGTGAAGATTAGACACCCCATTTTACCTGATGATCAAACACCTAATTCTTCTACCTGTGGGGGGGGGGGGGTTAGGCTAGGGTAGGTGAGGTTAGGTTAGGTTATTACAGGTGGGTTATATTATACCTGGTTAGGTTAGGTTAGGTTAGGTTAGGTTATTACAGGCGGGTTACATTATGCTAGGTTGGGTTAAGTTCAGCTGGGGTGCCTATTCTTCAGGTGACACAAGATCACCGCTTACGATGGGGCTGGCGGAGGTGTTGACGGTGGAGCAGCCGGCGTAACAAGCGGAGTAGTAGAGGGTAGACTGGTCCTCTGCACACACTGGTGAGAACTTATCCGAACACCCACACTGAGTTGAGCAGTCGGGGGAAAGTGACCTGTGTTGGGAGGGCGATGGTGTATGAGTCTCTCTCTCTCTCTCTCTCTCTCTCTCTCTCTCTCTCTCTCTCTCTCTCTCTCTCTCTCTCTCTCTCTCTCTCTCTCTCCCCTAACACACGTAGAAGTAGCTCTTAACTCACCCTTCTACAGGCCCTATGATGTCCAGCCTGGGGCAACCAATGGAGCTAAGGATGATGTAACTACAGCAGGTAAGTAGCGTGATGAAGATGTTGTACCCTGTCACGAACCTGGGACCTGGATGTGCCCACCTGAGTACAGCTCCCCCTAGTCCCGTGCCCAGTACCAGGGATACAAACGATGCCATACCTGTGAAAATAAGAGTACCTGTTGAACCTGTCATTTAATCCTCAATCACCTGTAATTTTTGCCTGTATTTGTACCTGTTCTTGATTCTTCCTCACCTGTCGCTGTACCTGTTCTTGATTCTTCCTCACCTGTCGCTGTACCTGTTCTTGATTCTTCCTCACCTGTCGCTGTACCTGTTCTTGATTCATCCTCACCTGTCGCTGTACCTGTTCTTGATTCTGCCTCATCTGTCACTGTACCTGTTCTTGATTCTTCCTCACCTGTCGCTGTACCTGTTCTTGATTCTTCCTCACCTGTCGCTGTACCTGTTCTTGATTCTTCCTCACCTGTCGCTGTACCTGTTCTTGATTCTGCCTCATCTGTCACTGTACCTGTACTATAATTCTCTCTCATATCTTGTCATCTTGCATTGGTGTTTGAATGCAGGTCCTGGGTCTTATCGTGTACCTGTACCTGTGGGAGTCAGGTAGTGGTGGTGATAGGTTGATACTGTGTGGTAGCTCCGTCAGGTATGTTCACAAGTAGTGTGGTCAAAAGAGGTCCAATCCTATCAGGTCCCAGCGTAAGGTAATCTAATCTGACATCACCATTAGGATTGGAACGCTTTCTATAGTCCTCATTTAACTCAGTACTGGTGGACTATGGTACAAATGAGTCACGATTTAATGGTTAGATTTAGTTAAAGGTTAGGTTAGGTTAGGTTAAATTTGATTATGTTTAGGTTAAGGTCTATTATAAATGGAGTTCTTCTGATCTACGTCCTACTCACACATTCACCTGTAGAGAACAGGTAGACTCACCTAAGGTAGAATCCAGGCATACTAGAGGTAGACTCAGCTGAGGTATACTCGAGGTAGACTCACCGGTGTAGTAGCTGGCGGTGGTGGCGCTCTGCCTAAACTGCGTCTCCAGGTATTTTGGTTTAAAGTTCCAGTAGCCGGCCACACCAATCAAGTAGGTGGTGGTGTTAAAGAGGTTTCCTACCCAGATCTTATTGGTGAAGAGCCGCTTCAATGCTTTCAGCAGGTCTGAGGAGACGAGAGTTATAACATGATAACACCTGGTAACTTAAGGAGCCTCAGTAGATCTTTTAATGACCAAAGTTATACCCAGATGAAAGATGTTAACTCACTCTTCATCGTAGGTTTCTCCTCTGTCTTCTTGTTCTTGACGAGGGAGGCGAAGTACTCCACCCCTCTCTGGCCTCCTCCGTCCTTATCGTCCTTATCCGCCTGGCGAACGATCTTCCTTGCCTCTCTCTTCAGCGTCTCCGGCAGTTTACGAGGGAATAGGAAAAGGAAATTACCCGTGAGGAGCAATCCGAAGCCGATGATGAGAAAGCCTGAAGAGGATGAAGAAATAGACAAAGTCACGTTATAGCTGTTCAGGTAGTTCGCCCTCACCACAGAACTTGACGCCACTCACACTAACTTGTCTTGCTGATGAATATATAAATCACGTATAAATACTGTAGATGTACTTCCCTACTTTCAGAGCAGTGACCGCTCCTCACACATGACACTGTCCGCACCAGTACAGAATCATGCGGTAGTGTGTGTGTGTGTGTGTGTGTGTGTGTGTGTGTGTGTGTGTGTGTGTGTGTGTGTGTGTAGGTCCTATTAGAGTAAAACACATAGACGAAGAACCACCATAGGCTGGAGACTCACCTATCCACCAAGCGCCATACCAACGTGGGTCCTTTCTCGTCAGGTTAGGCTGCACGGACGGATCTATCCACAAAGACAGACACTTGCCACCCACGAAAAACCCGCATACAGGCCCCATGACCCTCAACATGAAGGCGAGGGCTGAAGGATAATAACACTTGACTTATAAGTTTGTTGACATATAATTCAGGATGAGGAATATAAACAAATACGAAAATAAATGTATGTGTAACGAATAGAAGAAGAAGAAGAAGAAGAAGAAGAAGAAGAAGAGATTAACTAATTTTTTAAGACTATAAAACAATAAAATGATAAAGAGAAAGCGAAAGAGACAGAGAGGAAGGTGGGGGGGAGGGGGTACTCACAGTAATACATAGGGTAGGTCTTCTTGCTAATGTTATCGTCCATGTAGGTAATACCGAGGCTGTAGAAGATGCTGAGGGTGATGCCAAAGAGGAACTGAGAGACGAAGAAGAGGATGAGAGGTCCAAGGAACGGCTCTCTGCTGTCCCGTCCGCTTCCGTCCTCACCACAGTTCTCCTCCGGCTGGAAGAAACACAGCTCCTCTTTCTCTGTCGGGGCGGAGAGAGGGATGAGTTGAGGGAGGCTGTCGGGACGGAGAGAGGGGTGAGTTGAGGGAGGCTGTCGGGGCGGAGAGGAATGAGTTGAGGGAGGCTGTCGGAGCAGAGAGAGGGGTGAGTTGAGGGAGGCTGTCGGAGCGGAGAGAGGGGTGAGTTGAGGGAGGCTGTCGGGGCGGAGAGGGATGAGTTGAGGGAGGCTGTCGGGACGGAGAGGGATGAGTTGAGGGAGGCTGTCGGGGCGGAGAGGGATGAGTTGAGGGAGGCTGTCGGAGCGGAGAGAGGGATGAGTTGAGGGAGGCTGTCGGGACGGAGAGAGGGGTGAGTTGAGGGAGGCTGTCGGGGCGGAGAGGGATGAGTTGAGGGAGGCTGTCGGAGCGGAGAGAGGGATGAGTTGAGGGAGGCTGTCGGGGCGGAGAGAGGGGTGAGTTGAGGGAGGCTGTCGGGGCGGAGAGGGATGAGTTGAGGGAGGCTGTCGGGGCGGAGAGAGGGATGAGTTGAGGGAGGCTGTCGGGGTGGAGAGAGGGATGAGTTGAGGGAGGCTGTCGGGGTGGAGAGAGGGATGAGTTGAGGGAGGCTGTCGGGGTGGAGAGAGGGATGAGTTGAGGGAGGCTGTCGGGACGGAGAGAAAAAGAGAGGGGGGGATATTCAACTTAAAGTATATTTCAATCAATCGTTAAAGTCCTATCCATCCATCCATCTGTCTGTCTGTCTGTCTGTCTCTATCTATCTATCTATCTATCTATCTATCTATCTATATCACAATGACTTCATCCCCAACCACACATTGTACAGTAAACACAGACTCACAAGAAGATCCCTAGATAACAACAACACCATCAGTCAGGACAGGTCAGGAAGTCAGGTCTTACTAGTGTGAGAAGTGAAGCTGGTGATGTTATCCAGTAGATCTGGAGTGGCACCAGCAGTGGCGGCGCGGGCGATGGCGAGAGCTTGTTCGCCAGGGCCATAGAGGAAGTGTGGGAGGGCGGCGGCGAAGCCAGATAGGGCAGCGAAGAATACCCCCATACCCACCCAGCGAGGCCGATGACCAAAGGTGCCATAGTAACCCAACACGATGGATAAGATGATCTGTGACACGTCGTTGCCCGAGAGGATGGTACCTGGATGAATCAGTAGTGGTTACGTTAGGTTAGGGTGGGTTAGGTTAGGCTAGGTTAGGCTAGGTTAGGCTAGGTTATAACTGGGACTATATTGATCAGGGCCCATTTTGATTTGGGTCCATTATGACTCGGACCTATTATAACTAGGACCCATTATGCCTAGGAACCCCATTATAACTAGGACCCATTATACCTAGGACCCCATTATACCTAGGACCCATTATACCTAGGACCCCCATTATAACTAGGACCCATTATGTCTTGAACCCCATTATAACTAGGACCCATTATACCTAGGACCCCATTATAACTAGGACCCATTATACCTAGGACCCCCATTATAACTAGGACCCATTATGTCTTGAACCCCATTATAACTAGGACCCATTATACCTAGGACCCATTATACCTAGGACCCATTATACCTCGGACCGATTATATCTAGGACCCCCATTATACCTAGGACCCATTATACCTAGGACCCATTATACCTAGGACCCCCATTATACCTAGGACCCATTATACCTAGGACCCATTATACCTAGGACCCCCATTATACCTAGGACCCATTATGCCTCGGACCCATTATACCTCGGACCCATTATACCTAGGACCCATTATACCTAGGACCCATTATACCTAGGACCCATTATACCTAGGACCCATTATAACTAGGACCCATTATACCTAGGACCCATTATACCTAGGACCATTATACCTAGGACCCCCATTATAGCTAGGACCCCCATTATACCTAGGACCCATTATGCCTAGAAATCCCCATTATAACCAGGTCCTAAGCCAGTGATGTAAAGTACAGTAGACTAACCACGTACAGTAAAGTAAACTAACCTGTTTCTTTGCTGGTAAACTTAAATCTCTTCTCGATGGTGGACAACACAGACACCATGTAGGTAAAGAAGATGCCTTGAGTCAACCCCACCACACTGAACACTATCATGTACACCTCCTTCTTCGCCATGCACTGTACACACCAGAAATAATGTACATGAGTATCGATGCTTTACAGTTGGTCTATCTATCTATCCATCTGTCTGTCTCTCTATCTATCGTTTCTCCTTCCACGCCAGCCATTTTGTAAACAAGAAAGAGATGTATGAACAATCTCTGCCACTTTATCTAACAAACGGAGAGAAAGAAGATATTTGTCACTCCACTATCTCGCGGTAAATAACGTCAAGAAAGAATCTCTCACTCTATTATCTCACAATCAAGAGACTAAGGGAAGTCTTTAACGACAGGATATTTAAAACAAGAGATAAATCAACTCTCTCTCTCTCTCTCTCTCTCTCTCTCTCTCTCTCTCTCTCTCTCTCTCTCTCTCTCTCTCTCTCTCTCTCTCTCTCTCTCTTCCACTCCACCACTATCTCTCAAACTAAGAGCTAATTACACTTTTCTTTATCTCACACGCACAAACGAAGTCCCTCGCGCCATTATCTCACAAACAGAGAGATACAAGATGAGTTTCTTATATCTCGCCAACAGAGAGACAATAGAACTCGTGGTCACTCACCTGGAGCCATTGAGGTTTAAAGGAGCCTATGCCACATTTGGTGTCCTCGATGTCTGCCTCTTCATGAAGGAATGTCCTGGCCTCGTCCTCCCGCGAGACCTGGCGAAGGTCTCCCTTCTCGGGCGCCATTTGTGTCCTCTTGTGTCCTCGTCCGGCCTTTAGGGTCCTCTTCTGGCCTTTGTATACTTGATTGGCCTCTTGTGTCCTCGTGTGTCCTCGTCTGGGTGCTTACTCTTCCCTGTGTATAAAGGAAATAAACACTGAAATATGTTTACGCCTCTACCTGTGAAGGCTAAGTGTATGTATGTATATATGTATGTATGTATGTATGTATGTAAGGATTGGTAGAATACAGAAGCTAAGTATTCGAAAACAAGCAAACACGCATAATTTTCCGTACGTATGTTTATTTAAAAGTATACAAAAATACAATTATTAATACTATGGTGAATGAAATAAGTAAACATCAGTACCAGGAGGTGAGGATGGTGAGGGTGGTAGTGAGGATGGTGAGGGTGGTAGTGCTCTAAGATCACTCAGTAATGCATTCAGTTTATATACCCAGAATGTTATATATAATTCTTGCTACTGATGCGATAATACATGATCATGTCAGTCACTCACAAGGTCTGACATGGATGAAGACATATCACGTCAATCACCTGTCAGTCATATGTTTCGTCTCTCAGGTGTGTTAAAAGTAAAAGTGGATCTCGTGAAGATTAGATACGACTTCAGTTTTGGTGATCTTAAGGTTAACCACCCTAACGCTAAATTAGCCTAGCCTAACCTAAACTTCCCCAGGTAGTGTTAGGGTGTTTAATCATCAGGTGACATAAGTTAGGGTAGCTAGTCTTCAGATGATCCGGCTAAGGTTATGTGAACATTAAAAAAGTGGTCACCTACAGTTAATCAAGTCACATTACCTGTATAGGAGTAGAGGTGGGATACTGCACCGAATTCCCGTTTGAGGTTGTAGCAGCAGGAACAGCGGCTGCAGAGGGAACAGGGAACAGTAAGAACAAAGGCAGCAGTACGAATAGAGGCAACAGTTGGACAGCTGCTGGAATAGAGTCAGCAGCAAGAACAAAGGCAGCAGCAGCAGTAAGCCGCAGCAGTCCTATCAGTTGTGCGGTGCTGGCGGGAGGTAGAGTGGCATTGATGAGGGTCGAGATGCGGTGTCCTGCCCACCACCCATCATCTTAACACATCATGACAAGTCGTTCCTTACATAAGCTGTCGCCAAAGTCTCTCTCAAGTGTTAATCCATTTTATAATACACCTTAATGAATCTTCTGTGCTGCTCTTTGTATCAGTAACTTAAAGCCATTATTTATTTATCAATTTCCTCATGTTAGTTTTTCCACCTTGTTATTCGGGTGGTGGGGTGTGACTGGAACCACACACACACACACGCACACACAAAAGGCGTCAACAACATACAAGGCTACTGTCTCAACACACGTCCTCACCGTCAGATTTATCTAGGCCATAACCGCAAAATATCCCGACAAAGGTGCCAACTCACGCCGAGTGATGTGTTTTTCAAGGGCATGAGTTTGACCTCTTAAGCCACAAATCCTGGCAGATCTGGAGGCTGCCATGTCCGGTATATATTTTATCAGGTATGAACACTGTAGCCCCAGATGTTCTTCGGTTATGTTCTCAACAAACATTCAATAATGTTAACAAACGCGACACTGACCGCCCCACCCTTGTTAGACACAGACATCAGTGACCTTTAGTTATTGGACCATGACCTACTACTGTCACCATTACACTGGGTCTCGTCCACCTATTGTACTCTACGGCACAAAGTACTGACGGTAAATATAGCAACTTCTACTTCATTAAATTATTTGACAGCAAAATAATGTAGGAATTATTAAAGTCTTATTTTCCATTTACGAATGTTACTTTCTTCGATTTTCTTTTCATGGTTTAGTGTTTGTCATCAACCATTTCAAAAGCTTTAATTCGTTTAATATTTTATCAAAACATTTCGTTTAACAGCTTTGGTTTACGTAACAATTACCATGATGCTGAAAATCTTATGTCTACTTTCACAGACCTCTCTCTCTCTCTCTCTCTCTCTCTCTCTCTCTCTCTCTCTCTCTCTCTCTCTCTCTCTCTCTCTCTCTCTCTCTCTTTCTCTTATTGTTTGCGTGTCTGTCTCTTATAAACAGACACTAACCAGCCTCAAAAAGGCCGTCGAAGGAGCGTAACGGAACCCACACGCTCGCTGGCATAAAGTACTGTATTCTGATTGTCCTTTGCCACTGGGGCTTCTGATCTTATCTAATGTAACTGAACCTTATAAACACCATGCCAAATTTAACTAACCCTGAAATAACTTTACTTGAGCAAATCCTGGACAGCTAGTAGTGACGTCATGGTGTGTGAGGACCAATCAAAATACACGGAGCCTGGGTTATGTTGCGTAACTTTTTGGAAAACACCCAAAGACGAATTCTGATTGGCTAATATAGATAAAACGACTATGAGTATTGTACAGTCTATGAATAAGCGACGCACGTGATCTAGTGACGTAAAGGTGAATAATTACATTATCGTACCAACGGTCTACAGCGTCAGTGACTTGAACTAATTTGTTGTGGTTGCCCTCCATGCCTGTCAGTGGTTATGCAAGCTTGGTGATGATTGGTTGGTTAGCTGATTATATTTTTGGTTTTCTTGAAAGGTTGGTTCTGATTGGCCGACAACATTTGTGTCGCTGTATATCCCACACATTACAGTATGTCAAAGAAATCCATTTTGGTGGCACAGCTTACTGTGGTTTACTCACTTAACCTTACTTTTCTTCTTAGTTGTAAGTGGTTTATTCTACCCTACTTATCCAGGAAAAGATTTGATCAGCATTGGTGATGCATTATTTACTTTAATTTATCCTCTTCGCCACTGATCGGCCTACTAGCCGTTTGGGCGGTCGGTCATGTCTCTGTTACACGCTGTGGCAAGTACTGGGCATGCACCGGCTCCTGAATGTATCTGTACCTGCGCTAATGTTGGTCAAGTCTTGAGTCTGGTCTTGAAAGAGCTCACACTTAGTGTCATCACAACACTCTCTAGCAGGTTGCTCCAAGAGCTCCCACTCTCACTCCGAAAAAGTTTATCCTGATACTTTTCTGAAATTGTGTCTTCTTCAACCTTAAGCTGTGACCACTACTGGGGCGGGTATCAGCCATTTCCAGGTATGAACACTCGACTGATTAATTTATATGCTTCTATTAAGTCCCCCCCCCCCCCCCCTTGCCTGTTTGTAGTATAAGCTAGGCCACTGTTGGCGTTCTAGAGGGTACCTCGGGTGCCGTAGTGAAGGCACCAGTCGGGTGGACTTCCTTTGGACATTTTCAATCAACTGACAGTCTCTCGCATATCTTAGGGACCCAAAAGGGCGACAGTACTCTAAACGGAGAAGTATCTCACTTTTGAAGAGCATTGTGAGTTTGTCTGAACGCCCTTCTTAAAAGATCTGCTAGTTTAGTTGCTTGATTCACCTTCTTCTTACAATGGTCCGAGAACTTCAGTTCGTTATCGGCATACACACCCAGGTCTTTTTCACATTTGGTCTCAGTTAATGTTGTTTCTTCGTCCTCTTGGGACATGTGATACGCCTCCTTACTGTTGGTTCGACTTGTTATTTATGTCGTTTTTCAATCAACCTTGCGTGTTTTCAAATAACTTTGACACAACCAGACACAAAAAAGGTTGTGGATAAAGAAAATGGAGAGATCATCCACATTAACAATAATCATGGGCTTTGTGTTCAAATAAATTTGCTTTAAGTTGTGAACCTTTTTCAGCTTAATTCTCAATTACTTCATTCTACAGGTCTTGTCACTCACTACCGTGCCAGTCCAGCCTCTATCAAACTGGGTTAGGTACCAAGACACCTGACCGGAACCTAATTTACATTTTCCCTTACTTGGCAATGGGAGAATTGCCTAATTCCCAAATTACCCATGGGTTAAGAGCCACTGATCTATTGGAACTACCTTTGTTTTGAGCACATTTCACGATGTGATACAATTTTGCTCGAAATTTTTGTGCCATGGTTACATGGACTTTGTGCTCGGTGTGTCGGTGATGCAAACCTCAGAAACCTTTCTCTTCATTTTGAAGAGGAGCCATTACTACTGGGATGACTTTATTTATAGTCAATATTATATCACTTGGCTGGCCTGCTGCTCTTGCCTGCATGGTTGGCACCCTCGCTCGTCCAGTGTTGCTGTTTCAGGAAGTTCACTACAGTATTTATCTTCCACGTTATTATTTTATTTTTTTAGCTTCCCTCATCGGGCTGTTGTTATCACCATGTGCTGACTTTAATGAGCGGGATCATCACCACACTGGTTTTCCTGTGAATGGTGGATCATATACACCATCACAGTCCTTAGTGCACTATCTCCACTAGCCCCTTCATTAGCCCCTTTACTGGATTTATATATATATCTATTGTGGTACCATTTTTTTTTTCATTTAACTTATTTTCAAGTTTTCCCAGCAATCACTGACGTCACTATTGTCTGCCTCTTATAGACTCACACTGCACTCTGTCGTGGTAGACTTGTCACCGCCACATTCATTCACGGTGACTTTTAAGTAATTACGATTCAAGCTTATAAGGAAAAAAATGAAGAGATAAATCAATAAATATTTTAGTAGTGTAAATATACTTTAACACTTTCCTTTTTTCTACTTTACTTCTTTTCTTTTCTCTTTTTCATCCATTTTGCCATTGTGTTTGTTTTATAGTTTCATTTTATTATTATTATTATTATTATTATTATTATTATTATTACAAAAGTCAAAATAAAACACCAACATTCAACACGTAAATGTGTATTAAACTTTACAATATAACACAACTCTTAAACATTGGTACTTTATAAACATTTTTACAAGTCTTGTACTGAATTAAGGTGACAGATTAGCTGAGTCCCTCTCCTTCAACATTAGGATTTGGTCCCTTTAAGATTGGAAGTCATTATGATTGGAACCTGTAAAAAGGACTGGGGCCTATTATGACGCCTCAGCTGATGAATTGGGGCCTATTTTACCTATCACTACTAATATAAACTACTACTATATACATCCTTACAATACAAATGGGTTTAAGACACTAGACTCTGTGATTCAAACTTAACCCTGAACACACTCGTAGCTACTTGGCCTAAAATGAATCTTTATCCTAACTAATAAACCATTCTGGAAACTAAGGTAACAACATGGCGGTGAAGTAATAGTATTAAATCTATCCTAAGGACTCAAGGTTTATATCGATTTCAGGAGACATAGTATTGAGAAACATCTACTAGGAGAATTCTTGTTGCCTTTGAGGGATGAGATCTTCCTCGTTATGTGGGTTAAGGGGTTCCGGTTCCTCTGTGTTAGTTTCCTTCTTCTCCAGTTCAACTTCGTCTTCCTTATCACCGTACAGGTCCAGCTGCCCACTGTAGTAGAACACGACCAGGTCCCCGAACACCGAGATGAACGTAAACACTGTAAAAGTAGATGTCTCCCTTTAACATACTATTGTCATTAGTGTACTACCACTACTACTACTATTTTATTTATTACTTTTTTATTTTTTTTTGAATGGCCTCCAGCTTCCCCCAATAGCCACACCATCGCCGCCATTACTATTACTACTACACCTTCGCCGCCATTTTATAACTACTACTACTACTACTACAGGTGAATAATTAATTAACAGGTGTGGGAAGTTATCTTGATATAGGGAACATACAGGTGTGTACATACCTGCAGGTACCAGGTGTATAATGGTCCTGAACTTGTCCGAGTCGTAGAGCCAACAGTTACCGTACACCCCACATGACTTATCCCACACCAGGCACGACGAGTCTGTAGGTACAACACATGTGTACAGTACGACCATGACACGTGTACGACCATAACATATTTACGACCATGTCATGTGCACGACTATGACATGTGTACGACAATAACACGTGTACGACTATGACACGTGTACGACTATGACATATTTACGACCATGACATGTGCACGACTATGACATGTGTACGACAATAACACGTGTACGACTATGACACGTGTACGACTATGACATATTTATGACATATTTACGACCATGACATGTGCACGACTATGACATGTGTACGACAACAACACGTGTACGACTATGACACATGTTCGACCATGACATGTGTACGACAATGCAACAATGAGGAATTGTGATGCGTAGTTGTTCAGTGTCACAAAATATGTTTTCGCAATATACAAAGACAATATTACGTTCCACGGACGTGCTTGGCGACCTGTGTTTGTTTATCTCGTCACCACGCCACCAGAGGGACACAAGGCAGATGGCTGACAGAAGACAGATGGCTGACGCAAGACAGATGGATGACACAAGACATATGGCTGACAGAAGACAGATGGCTGACGCAAGACAGATGGATGACACAAGACATATGGCTAATACTAGACAGATGGCTAACACAAGACATATGGCTAATACTAGACAGATGGCTGACACAAGACATATGGCTAATACTAGACAGATGGCTAACACAAGACATATGGCTAATACTAGACAGATGGCTAACACAAGACATATGGCTAATACTAGACAGATGGCTAACACGAGACATATGGCTAATACTAGACAGATGGCTAACACGAGACATATGGCTAATACTAGACAGATGGCTAACACAAGACATATGGCTAATACTAGACAGATGGCTACACGAGACATATGGCTAATACTAGACAGATGGCTAATACTAGACAGATGGCTAACACGAGACATATGGCTAATACTAGACAGATGGCTAACACAAGACATATGGCTAATACTAGACAGATGGCTAACACGAGACACATGGCTAATACTAGACAGATGGCTAAAACGAGACATATGGCTAATACTAGACAGATGGCTAACACAAGACATATGGCTAATACTAGACAGATGGCTAACACGAGACATATGGCTAATACTAGACAGGTGGCTAACACAAGACAGATGGCTAATACTAGACAGATGGCTAACGCGAGACATATGGCTAATACTAGACAGATGGCTAACACAAGACATATGGCTAATACTAGACAGATGGCTAACACGAGACATATGGCTAATACTAGACAGATGGCTAACACGAGACACATGGCTAATACTAGACAGATGGCTAAAACGAGACATATGGCTAATACTAGACAGATGGCTAACACAAGACATATGGCTAATACTAGACAGATGGCTAACACGAGACATATGGCTAATACTAGACAGGTGGCTAACACAAGACAGATGGCTAATACTAGACAGATGGCTAACGCGAGACATATGGCTAATACTAGACAGATGGCTAGCACGAGACATATGGCTAATACTAGACAGATGGCTAACACGAGACATATGGCTAATACTAGACAGATGGCTAACACGAGACATATGGCTAATACTAGACATATGGCTAACACGAGACATATGGCTAATACTAGACAGATGGCTAACACGAGACATATGGCTAATACTAGACAGATGGCTAATAAGACAGATGGTTAACACGAGACAGATGGCTGAGACAGATGGCTAACACAAGACATATGGCTAATACTAGACAGATGGCTAACACGAGACATATGGCTAATACTAGACAGATGGCTAACACGAGACATATGGCTAATACTAGACAGATGGCTAACACGAGACATATGGCTAATACTAGCCAGATGGCTAACACGAGACATATGGCTAATACTAGACAGATGGCTAACACGAGACATATGGCTAATACTAGACAGATGGCTAACACGAGACATATGGCTAATACTAGACAGATGGCTAACACGAGACATATGGCTAATACTAGACAGATGGCTAACACAAGACATATGGCTAATACTAGACAGATGGCTAACACAAGACATATGGCTAATACTAGACAGATGGCTAACACGAGACATATGGCTAATACTAGACAGATGGCTAACACAAGACATATGGCTAATACTAGACAGATGGCTAATACTAGACAGATGGCTAATAAGACAGATGGTTAACACGAGACAGATGGCTGATGCAAGACAGATGGCTGACACAAGATAGATGACCTTTTAGTTCTAAAACCCTTCTCGCCTATAATTCCTCCCCACTTACCTATTATTCCTCCCCACTTACCTATAATTCCTCCCCACTTACCTATTATTCCTCCCCACTTACCTATAATTCCTCCCCACTTACCTATAATTCCTCCCCATTCATCTATAACCCCCCCTACTTACCTATAATGGCTCCCATGATTATAGGTGCTGGGATGAAGCCGAAGAAGCTAATGAAGACAGTTAAGGTGCCTAAAGCCAGACCCTTGTCTTCATCTGCCACTGACCTGACGAAGACAAGACATACACACACACCATTTACCTGTCAGTGTGATCTTATGACTTTGAACTTATGACCTGATATATGACTTTGAACTTATGAACTGATCTTATATATATGGCTTTGAACTTATGACCTGATCTTATATATATGACTTTGAACTTATGACCTGATCTTATATATATGACTTTGAACTTATGACCTGATCTTATATATATGACTTTGAACTTATGACCTGATCTTATATATATGACTTTGAACTTATGAACTGATCATATACATATGACTTTGAACTTATGACCTGATCTTTTGTAAATGACTTTGAACTTGTGACCTGATCTTGTATATATATATATATATATATATATATATATATATATATATATATATATATATATATATATATATATATATATATATATGACTTTGAACTTATGACCTGATCTTATATTTATAACTTTGAACTTATGTCTTTAAAATACAGACGAAAATCTCTCTTAAATCTGATTATGGATAATTATATAGACTTCGGGAATTACTATAGTTTATAAAATATGACTTAAAATCTGAATAAAAAAAATCTGGGTTAAAAATTTGACTTACCTGAGGTGGATGACACTACTGCCGACCCTACCAGTAGATGACACTGTCTTGATGATGATCTGGATGATGAGGTAGTAGAAGAAAGTGTCACACGGCTCCGGACAGTACCCACTAGTACCGTATCCATTCGCGTCGCTTGACTGAAAACGAAATCCCTGACAGACACTGAACCAAAAGTAAACAGTACAATGATCTATGGAAAAGCACAATGAAATCCTCCATATAAAGGACTTTTATCTCCATATAATCCGTTAATTGGGGTATCACTTCTAATGGATTCTCGATATAACGGACTTTCATCTCTATTTGGTTCGTTAGATGGAGGTTTCACATCTAACGGCCCTCGACATAACGGACTTTCATCTCTATATTGTCCGTTAAATAGAGATTTCACTATACAAACAATAGTTAACTTGTAATTCTTCGATAGAGCCGCCGTGAACGGGGTCAAATCAGGTAGGTAATAAAGTAACCTAATAATTTATAGATGAAGGAAATATCCAGGTGTTTAGTGCACTATATGTTACCTGGTTTAGTGGTGGACTGGAGGCGGTGAGTGAGTCTAACAGTGGAGGAGAAGAGATGTTGCTGGGGATGCATTGGCAGCCACTGAACACCTGTAGTGATAAAAGCTCAACAGAGAGGGTGTAGGGGAGACGAGTTATAAGAGACAAACAAAAACAACTTCATTATAAAAATCATAATACGTGGTTTAAATAATAACAAAAAGATGTCAAAATTTCAAGGACGATCATCCATACAATTTAAAAAAAAACTGGTTAAAATATTAATAAAAAAAAACTTGAGAATTAATCAAATTTCTTTCATATCTTAATTAAAATATGTTACCAAACACTTAATTACACTTGAGTGAAAATACGATAACATTATGATAGGTTTCAAAAGTTATATCTGACACGTGTGATGAAGGGGACACTGCCATATTGATATAATTTCCATACAGTACATGTTAGTTCATTCTATACAACTAAGTTATCATGTTAACACCTACTATACACCTGTCACGTTAACACCAACTATACACCTGTCACATTAACACCTACTATACACCTGTCACGTTAACACCTACTATACACCTGTCACGTTAACACCTACTATACACCTGTCACATTAACACCTACTATAAAACACCTACTATACACCTGTCACGTTAACACCGACTATACACCTGTCACGTTAACACCGACTATACACCTGTCACGTTAACACCTACTATACACCTGTCACGTTAACACCTACTATAAACCTGTCACGTTAACACCTACTATACACCTGTCACGTTAACACCTACTATAGTACTGTCATGCTGTAGAACTCACTATGGGACTGGCGGAGGTGTTGACCTTGGTGCAGCCGGCGTAACAAGGGGAGTAGAAGACAGTGACTTGATCTTCAGCACACGTAGGAGAGAACCTGTCAGAACACCCACAGTCCGTTGAACAATCCGGCACCGTCGACCTATACACGGAGAAGGTTGTCTGACACTGTGATTGGTGGAGTGTGTTAGGGGTTGTTGATGATTGGTGGGGAATGTTAGGGAGTTGATGCTGATTGGTGGGGAATGTTAGGGAGTTGATGCTGATTGGTGGGGAATGTTAGGGAGTTGATGCTGATTGGTGGGGAATGTCAGGTAATTGATGCTGATTGGTTGGAAGAAGTTAGGTGGATGATTGCAACGTTTCGGGAGACACAGAAGTGAGAAAAAATACAGAGGAGCAAGAAGATGAAAGGAGGAGCAAGAGGAAGAGGAGGAGGAGGAGGAGATGATGGTGCAAGAAGGAGAAGAACAACAACAGCATCATCATAGCAAAAACAATAACAATGTACCACCACTACAACAACAACAACAATAGATAAACAAATCAACAATCACAAGGAAAACAATATACGCCCCTCCCCCACACACACAAGAAAGCAACGTGGAACTAAGCTAAAATCATCTAACTTCTGCAAAACATTTTAAATCAATGTCTTGTCGTCTCCTAACACTGTCACCTTCACGCTGAACAGATGACTGTCTTGCCTGAGCACGAACACATTATACACCATGGTAAACGGGGCATGATCGGGCATAATGGGGCATGTTAGGGCATATTAAGGGCGTAGTTTCCAGTGTGACGTATTATATAATGAAAAATATACATAACGTTACTGTATTAAAATCTATGTAAAGGTGATTTGTATACATGTGTTAGTACTAAGACTATACAATATTGTCTATATGTGGCCTCGTGTGAATTTATTTCTCGCGTTAAGGTTTGTGTACATGTATATTTGCTCTACATTTGTACAGTAGCTAAAACAACTATCTGTGCAGGTGGGGGGTCGATATGCTCTGAAATCTTACTTGTGACTAGTGACAGCACCTCATATACCAATATTTATCGTCTCTGGTCTCATATAGTTTCCCACAAAGTTATGCACAGATAGTTGTTTTAGCTACTGCATACGTGTGTTTGTCTTAGCATTATTTTTGTTTTAATTTTGTGAGTTTATTATTTTAAATTTTTTTCTGTCAGTTAATTTATTACCCCTTTGTTTTGGTTCCGATTTTGGATTTATTAATTTTTTGTGTGAGTTAATATTCAGTTCTTTGTTTATTTTTTTTAAATTATTCACATGTGACTTTGTCCCTTAAGTCAGTTGAGTGTGTGTATGTATTTCCCTTCTTTAGTCATTGTCTTATTTTCCTCAGTTTACGTAAGTTTAGCTTATTGGAATTTTATCACATTCTCTTCTGCTTCCTTGTTCACACTTGTTTTTATTTTATAAATTTCGTTCATTGCGGAAATTTACTTGAAGAGAGAGAGAGAGAGAGAAAGAGAGAGAGAGAGAGAGTTAACTCACCCATCAACAGGTCCCACAATGGTCAACTTAGGGCAGCCAATGAACATGAGGACGATAAACCCGGCGGTCAGGAACAAGGTAACGAAGATGTTGTACCCGGCCACGAACCTCGGCTTGGGACGTATCCACCTCAAAACGGCTCCGCCCACACCCGTACCCAGCACCACCGACGAGAAGCTGGCCATACCTAGGATGATAAAATGATTACAAGAGCTTTAGGAGATATGGGAGTACCGTAACGCTGTACTGAACTAGATGATTATAATGGTTTACTGTATGATGAATAAAATGGTATACAGTGAACGAGGGGTATGATAATAATGTAACACTATGATGATGAGGATGATTGTGATAAGTAAATAATCATACCTGGACAGTTATGTGGGACGTATAGAGGAAGAATGTTGGGATGATGAATCACTCCGCCATGGAGGATGATCATGATGATGCAATGTCATGAAAAAGAGGTGAAAGGATGATTGTGGATCATTAGTTACTATACATTACTCATGAGAGCTCATCGTTATTCAACATTATTCATCATTACTCAACATGATACGGACCCGTATAGTAGTTGGCCTCGGTAGCACTTTTTCGAAACTGGTTCTCAAGATATTTTGGCTTGAAGTTCCAGTAGCCAGAGAGAGCGAGCACTATGGTGACGGTGTTGAAGAGGTTCCCCACCCAGAGCTTGTTGGTGAAGAGCCGTTTGAGCGCCTTCTTCAGGTCTGCCGTGATGAGAGGTGTGATATACATGTGTTATAAATGATACATAATGGATCACAGGAAGATTTAGACACCCCTAGTTTATTCTATCATAAGAAGGTATGAACACAGAGGAGGTGACTCACTACTGAGGGTGGGCTTATACTCTATCTTCTTGGTCTTGGCCAGCGAGGCAAAGTACTCCACCCCTCTCCTGCCCCCAGCCTCCTTGTCCTTCTCCACCTGACGAAGCACCCTCTTCGCCTCCCTCCTCATCGACCCCGGCATCGTACGAGGGAACAGGAACAGCAGAGTACCCGCGAAGAACAAACCGCACCCGATGAACAGGATCCCTGTGTGGGTGAGGGAGGGAGGAAGGAGATCATTATTGATACTTATGCCTGAGGTCGTCTGTGTAAAGTGGTCAGTGCCGCATATATATATATATATATATATATATATATATATATATATATATATATATATATATATATATATATATATATATATATATATATATATATATATATATTCGCCATGAGTTTTGTACCTGTGACACCCACATTGTAGGATAACCTCTCTCTCTCTCTCTCTCTCTCTCTCTCTCTCTCTCTCTCTCTCTCTCTCTCTCTCTCTCTCTCTCTCTCTCTCTTTCACACACACACACAAATTGGATTTATTTATGTACATATTGACATACACTTTCCTTTTGAAATTAACATTAAATTTCCTTTTGACAGGTGGTGGACATCCGTGAGTTCACCTGGCGTGCCTTGTTGACAACGTAAACAAGGTGAGTAGTATTAACAAGCACTGTTAAGTTTTTTGATTGACCAAGAAGTTGACAGGATATAAAATAATGGTAAAGTACTGTAATGCAGGTAAGGTTAGATTAGGTTAAGGTTGGGTTACGTTTAAGTTAGGTTAGATTTAATTAGTTTAGGTTAGGATAACACAAGA
>CAUDMG010002233.1:885000-935000 GCA_958450375.1 Homarus gammarus
TCTCTGACTCACTTAACACTCTTTGACTCACTTATAACTCTTTCATGTACTTAACACTCTTTCTGACTCACTTAACACTCTCTTTGACGCACTTAACACTCTCTTTGACTCACTTAACACGCTTTGATGCACTTAACACTCTGTCTCTGAACTCACTTAACACTCTTTGATGCACTTAACACTCTCTCTGACTCACTTACACTCTTTGATGCACTTAACACTCTCTTTGACTCACTTATAACTCTTTCATGTACTTAACACTCTCTCTGACTCACTTAACACTCTCTTGACGCACTTAACACTCTCTCTGACTCACTTACACTCTTTGCCGCACTTAGCACTCTCTCTGACTCACTTACACTCTTTGATGCACTTAACACTCTCTCTGACTCACTTAACACTCTTTGATGCACTTAACACTCTCTCTCTGAACTCACTTAACACTCTTTGACGCACTTAACACTCTCTGAACTCACTTAACACTCTTTGACGCACTTAACACTATTTGACGCACTTAACACTCTTTGACGCACTTAACACTCTCTCTCTGAACTCACTTAACACTCTTTGACGCACTTAACACTTTTTGACGCACTTAACACTCTTTCTCTGACTCACTTCAAAGGTACACCCTCACTAGTATACCCACACTAGGTATACTGTACCTCGTAGATATACCTGTCGTCTGTGTATTGCTCACACTGAATTGACGTAAACTTGTTTGACGATTTTACTGAATCTCTCTCTCTCTCTCTCTCTCTCTCTCTCTCTCTCTCTCTCTCTCTCTCTCTCTCTCTCTCTCTCTCTCTCTCTCTCTCTCAGTTTGGACCAGATGACAGATGTATATAAGTTTACATTAACAATAATGTTAACACATAATAGTAAACAATGTTTTTGGGTGAGACTTAGTGTACACAGACCACTGGACCTGAACCTTAGACTAGAGTAAATAAGATAATTTATAAGATGTGACTTAGCAGTATTAATGACCAATAGTGTTAGTGTGTCACTGACGACAGGTAGCGAGGAATACCTGTCGGTGTGGTAGTGCTGACAGTGAGACGGCAGTAGCTGTGGTGGGCTGTGGCTGTTTCGGTGGCCTGTGGTGGAATGTTGATACTGTGATGGACTTTGACAGCGGTTGCAGCTGTGGTGGACTGTTACAACAGTAGTGATTGGCTCCTGTGACAGCTGTGGTGGACTGTTACAACAGTAGTGATTGGCTCCTGTGACAGCTGTGGTGGACTGTTACAACAGTAGTGATTGGCTCCTGTGATAGCTGTGGTGGACTGTTACAACAGTAGTGATTGGCTCCTGTGACAGCTGTGGTGACTGTTACAACAGTAGTGATTGGCTCCTGTGACAGCTGTGGTGGACTGTTACAACAGTAGTGATTGGCTCCTGTGACATCCGTGGTGGACTGTGGCAGCTGTGGTGGACTGTGGCAGCTGTGGTGGACTGTGGCAGCTGTGGTGGACTGTGGCAGTTGTGGATGGATTGTGGCAGCTGTGGTGGACTGTGGCAGCTGTGGTGGACTGTGGCAGCTGTGGTGGACTGTGACGACTGTGTTGGACTGTGGCAGCTGTGGTGGACTGTGGCAGCTGTGGTGGACTGTGGCACCTGTGGTGGACTGTGGCAACTGTGGTGGACTGTGACAGCTGTGGTGGACTGTGACAGCTGTGGTGGACTGTGGCAACTGTGGTGGACTGTGGCAGCTGTGGTGGACTGTGGCAACTGTGGTGGACTGTGACAGCTGTGGTGGACTGTGGCAACTATGGTGGATTATGACAGCTGTGGTGGACTGTGGCAGCTGTGGTGGACTGTGGCAGCTGTGGTGGACTGTGGCAGCTGTGGTGGACTGTGGCAGCTGTGGTGGACTGTAGCAGATGTGGTGGACTGTGGAAGCTGTGGTGGACTGTGGCAGCTGTGGTGGACTGTGGCAACTGTGGTGGACTGTGGCAGCTGTGGTGGACTATGACAGCTGTGGTGGACTGTGGCAGCTGTGGTGGACTGTGGCAGCTGTGGTGGACTGTAGCAGATGTGGTGGACTGTGGAAGCTGTGGTGGACTGTGGCAGCTGTGGTGGACTGTGGCAACTGTGGTGGACTGTGGCAGCTGTGGTGGACTGTGGCAGTTGTGGTGGACTGTGACGACTGTGGTGGACTGTGGCAGCTGTGGTGGACTGTGGCAGCTGTGATGGACTGTGACAGCTGTGGTGATCTGTGGCAACTGTGGTGGACTGTGGCAGTTGTGGTGGACTGTGGCAGTTGTGGTGGACTGTGGCAGCTGTGGTGGACTGTGGCAGCTGTGGTGGACTGTGGCAGCTGTGGTGGACTGTGGCAGCTGTGGTGGACTGTGACGACTGTGGTGGACTGTGGTGGACTGTGACAGCTGTGGTGGACTGTGGCAGCTGTGGTGGACTGTGGCAGCTGTGGTGGTCTGTGACAGCTGTGGTGGACTGTCGCAGCTGTAGTGGACTATGACAGCTGTGGTGGACTGTGGCAGCTGTGGTGGACAGTGGCAGCTGTGGTGGACTGTGGCAGCTGTGGTGGACTATGACAGCTGTGGTGGACTGTGGCAGCTGTGGTGGACTGTGGCAGCTGTGGTGGACTGTGACAGCTGTGGTGGACTGTGGCAGCTGTGGTGGACTGTGGCAGCTGTGGTGGACTGTGGCAGCTGTGGTGGACTGTGGCAGCTGTGGTGGACTGTGACAGCTGTGGTGGACTGTGGCAGCTGTGGTGGACTATGACAGCTGTGGTGGACTGTGGCAGCTGTGGTGGACTGTGGCAGCTGTGGTGGACTATGACAGCTGTGGTGGACTGTGACAGCTGTGGTTGACTGTGACAGCTGTGGTGGACTGTGGCAGCTGTGGTGGACTGTGGCAGCTCTGGTGGACTGTGGCAGCTGTGGTGGACTGTGACAGCTGTGGTGGACTGTGACAGCTCTGGTGGACTGTGACAGCTGTGGTGGACTGTGGCAGCTCTGGTGGACTGTGGCAGCTGTGGTGGACTGTGACAGCTCTGGTGGACTGTGGCAGCTCTGGTGGACTGTGACAGCTGTGGTGGACTGTGGCAGCTGTGGTTGACTGTGACAGCTGTGATGGACTGTGGCAGCTGTGGTGGACTGTGACAGCTGTGGTGGACTGTGACAGCTGGGGTGGACTGTGACAGCTGTGATGGACTGTGGCAGCTGTGGTGGACTGTGACAGCTGTGGTGGACTGTGACAGCTGTGGTGGACTATGACAGCTGTGGTGGACTGTGGCAGCTGTGGTGGACTGTGACAGCTGTAGTGGACTGCCCGTGGTGATGCTGATGCCAGACTGATGGGTTCTCGAGGCTACTCACCCACACCCTCATCTTTTCTCCGCCACTCAGACCTCTCCCTCCCTCCTACCCCTCCCTCCCTCCTACCCCTCCCTCCCTCCTACCCCCCTCCCTCCTACCCCCCTCCCTTCTACCCCCTCCCTCCTACCCCCCTCCCTCCTACCCCCCTCCCTTCTACCCCCTCCCTCCTACCCCCCTCCCTCCTACCCCCGTCCCTCCTACCCCCTCCCTCCTACCCCCTCCCTCCTACCCGCCCTTACCTCTCTCCTACCCCTCCTTACCTCCCTCCTACCCCCCCTTACCTCCCTCCTAGCATAACAGTATTACGTAACAAAACCTTCCGTTTCTAAAATGACAAACGGGTGATGTAGAGGGTCACGTTCACACCAGAACTCCAATAAAAGCATGACTGGCAATAAGCTTTGAACCACTTGAATATTAGCACCCCTCCCCCCCACCCCGCCCCTCCCCCGCCCCTCCCCCGCCAGCTTAATTCACCTGCGGGGTTACGTTACGTTACCTTATGTTGCATTACAGTAGGTCAGATTAGGTTAGGTTAGATAGGTTAGGTTAGGTTAGGTTAGGTTAGGTTAGATTAGGTTAGATTAGGTTAGGTTAGATATGTTAGGCTAGGTTTTATGAGGGTAGGTTACGTTATGTTATGTTAGAATAGGTTAGATTAGGTTAGGTTAGGTAAGGTTAGAATAGCGTTAATATGGTTACTCTTAAGGTGAAGTTATGCTGGGTGATGATTCTTAAGTAACCCAAGTCTTGCAAGAAGACATGTCAGTGTTGTGAGGCTTACCTCGACGTAGTTGTTGCTGGATCATGATTACAGTTCAGGAGTTGAGGATGGAAAGTGGAAGGAGAGAGAAGAAAACAATATTAACAGGACATACGCTTCAAGATCTTCCTTTATTCTTTTAAACGAGATGTGACTAATTCAGGTTTTGTATGCTAAAGATTTTATGTAGATTGTTACAAGACTAGCGAGATTCCCCTAAAACTATATCTTGCGTATGTGAGACCTCACTTGGAAGATGCGGTTTATTTCTGGTCTCCGGACTACAGAATGATTATTGAATCCCTAGAAAGCATACAGAATAAAATGACGAGACTAATCCTGGGCAATAAGAACCTTGAGTAGAGAGACAGATTAAAGCATCTTAATTTTCACTCCCTCGAGAGACGTAGAGTGAGGGGCGATATGATCAAGGTGTTTTAATGGAAGTCAGGGTTAAACAAAGGTGATATAATAAAGGTACTTAAATTATCCAACCAGGAGCGATCTCGTAACAATGGTTTTACATCTGAAAAATTTAGATTTGGGCACAAGATAGGTAAACATTGATTGGGTAATAGAGTAGTGGATGAGTGGAACAAGTTACCAAATATCATCATTAACTCGAGCACGCTGGATAGCTTTAAACATAGGTTGGACGGATATGTAAGCGATCGGGGTTGGGTGTAAACGGGACTGCCCAGTATGGGTCAAGAGGCCCTCTGCAGTTTCCTCCATTCTTACGCACTGTCCATGTTGGGTGAGGTAAGGCACTATATAGGTGGTACTGTCCATGTGGGGTGAGGTAAGGCACTATATAGGTGGTACTGTCCAATGTCCATGTAGGGTGAGGTAAGACACTGTATAGGTGGTACTGTCCATGTGGGGTGAGGTAAGGCACTATATAGGTGGTACTGTCCATGTGGGGTGAGGTAAGGCACTGTATAGGTGGTACTGTCCATGTGGGGTGAGGTAAGGCACTATATAGGTGGTACTGTCCATGTTGGGTGAGGTAAGACACTGTATAGGTGGTACTGTCCATGTGGGGTGAGGTAAGGCACTGTATAGGTGGTACTGTCCATGTGGGGTGAGGTAAGGCACTATATAGGTGGTACTGTCCATGTGGGGTGAGGTAAGGCACTGTATAGGTGGTACTGTCCATGTGGGGTGAGGTAAGGCACTATATAGGTGGTACTGTCCATGTGGGGTGAGGTAAGGCACTGTATAGGTGGTACTGTCCAATGTCCATGTAGGGTGAGGTAAGACACTATATAGGTGGTACTGTCCAATGTCCATGTAGGGTGAGGTAAGACACTGTATAGGTGGTACTGTCCATGTGGGGTGAGGTAAGGCACTATATAGGTGGTACTGTCCATGTTGGGTGAGGTAAGACACTGTATAGGTGGTACTGTCCATGTGGGGTGAGGTAAGGCACTATATAGGTGGTACTGTCCAATGTCCATGTAGGGTGAGGTAAGACACTGTATAGGTGGTACTGTCCATGTGGGGTGAGGTAAGGCACTATATAGGTGGTACTGTCCATGTGGGGTGAGGTAAGGCACTGTATAGGTGGTACTGTCCATGTGGGGTGAGGTAAGGCACTATATAGGTGGTACTGTCCATGTTGGGTGAGGTAAGACACTGTATAGGTGGTACTGTCCATGTGGGGTGAGGTAAGGCACTGTATAGGTGGTACTGTCCATGTGGGGTGAGGTAAGGCACTATATAGGTGGTACTGTCCATGTAGGGTGAGGTAAGACACTGTATAGGTGGTACTGTCCATGTGGGGTGAGGTAAGGCACTATATAGGTGGTACTGTCCATGTTGGGTGAGGTAAGACACTGTATAGGTGGTACTGTCCAAGTGGGGTGAGGTAAGGCACTGTATAGGTGGTACTGTCCATGTGGGGTGAGGTAAGGCACTGTATAGGTGGTACTGTCCATGTGGGGTGAGGTAAGGCACTGTATAGGTGGTACTGTCCATGTGGGGTGAGGTAAGGCACTGTATAGGTGGTACTGCCCATGTGGGGTGAGGTTAGGTTAGATTAGGTTGCACTGTCCATGTGGGGTTATTTTACTCTAAAAACTTATTGACAAAGCTTGGAGTACAGTTTGCCTATTCTGAGTAATTAATTCAGGTCTTGACACTGAGGGTGGTATCACTTCTCACTACTAACTTGTGGTTGTCTCTAAAAACACTGAATATAGAATGGTACTGCATGATTATTATTATTATTATTATTATTATTATTATTATTATTATTATTATTATTATTATTATTATTATTATTATTATTATTATTATTATTATTATTTTTACATTTTCGCCCCCTAGGCCCCGATGTGGGTCAGTGACCTGTGCCCGGATGGGCTAATACTGTAAAAAAAAAAATGGCAGCATTACCTCTCTGCGTTGCACCAAGAAACCGGGATGTATAGATGATGAATTTGAAAGTAAAGACTTTTGGTGTTGTTGATATATGGTACTGAAGAAGAACAAGAAGAAGAAAGAATAAGGTCTACCTATCACCCAGACAACAGTTGACAACCGTGTTGGTTGACTTTCGTATAGGAGGTGATAGCAAAGTGTAAGCTCTGGTCTTGGTACTAACAGCAACAGTGGTATATTAGTTATAATCACAACAACTGTGCTAGCAGCAAATCCCACAGCAGCAGGAATGATATCAACCATTAAGGGAGGGTCAGTCGGGGCATGCTGTCCCAGGATCACAAATGACCATCTTGGCGCCGCTTTTATTCTATCAGATGCTGCATCGTCATCACTAATATACGACCATACGTTGATTCTCGGCAGCTGTGTAACGACAGAGAGGCGGCACAGCATCGAGAACTTTCATAGGGATGAGTCTTATACTGACCTCAAGACCCCCAGACTCCTTATCCCGTACGCCCATGATATCAGCGATAATAAAACTGGCGTAAATTTAAAGATTATTTAAGTCTATATCTTTGTTATTTCTTCTAAATCATAACTAAATATAGTTAAACTGAAGGGGGTATGCATGACGAATCTTGTCGTATTCTTCAACACGATAGGAGCAATAATTCTCTCCGTGATTTTTTTTTTTTTTTTTTTTACTTCTATCCTCTTCGCCACTGATCGGCTCGTTAGCCGCTTGGACGATCGGTTACGTCTCTGTTACACAATGTTGGCAAATACTGGGCATGCACTGGCTCCTGAATGTATCTGAACCTGCTCTAGTGCTAGGTAAAGTCTGGGTTTGAAAAAGCTCACACTCGGTGCCGTCACAACTCTCTCTGGCAGATTGTTCACATTCAGTCTCTGCTAATGCTGTTTCTTCGTTCCATTGGGACATGTGATACGCCTCCTTACTGTTGGTACGACCTATGTGCATCCTCTACACTTTGTAACGTTGAATCTTCGCAGCCACTTCTTCGACCACTCTTGAAGCTGACAAAGATCTTTCTGTAGCTCTTTCCAGTCCGTTTGGTTCTTAATATCCCTGAACAACTTGGCATCGTCCGTAAACTTTTTTTTTCTATTTTACTGGGAAAGGACCACCCGGGCACAGGTCATCGACCCACAAAGAAGCCGGGGGGAGTGGTAAGAGTATAAAAAAATTAAAATTAGACGAGAAAAAGACTTTGTTAATCTACACCACAAAGTTGCTGGAAAACCATATCAGGATGTCATATCATGTCATGTGTTACGGTCTGGGCTTTCAGAGAGAATTATTTAGGTACCCCTTATTATACCATCATACTCTGTTATCTCCATTAGCTATAGTTCGTATAAATTATTTGTTTCTACTTATAATACTGTATGTTGGGAAAAGTATTCATAATATTTTGATGTTTCCATTATTTTATTAAGTTATAGCGCATATTTGTAATTAAAAATATTTTAAAAAATTGTCCGAAACTAGATATTATATATCGGTTAGAGGGCGCAGGTAGCGTCTTTTCATATTTTCGCGCACGTAAATATAGCAGCAAGTGTTCCAAGGAAAATTGGTTTGTATAGCTGTAATATTGTGTTGTGTGTTAATATGATGGAGTTATTTGCAGGGATTATGGTGTTGTTAAAGAGAGAGAGAGAGCCAAATATTTGTTGTGAGGACATTTTGGGGAATGTAAAAGACATGGTTCCTGCTGCCAGGAGTTTAACGTGTAGGCAGGGGGCTATGTGACCGCTATTCGGCCGAGTAGCCATTGACTATTCACCGTGGATTTTCTATATTTTTATTGTGTATTGTATATTCATTATTGTACCATGTGAATAACTATTTGGTAAATTTGAATTAGGGCACACAACTCTGTTAGAAAGCCAAAACTATGTTTGTCGAGTGTATTGTAGGGTTACGGGATATTATGTCGTCTAGCACTCAGGATGGATGGAAACTCTAAGGTGGTTTTCTTATATAATATAAGTTATATGATAGACAGTCTGGTGCTGGAGGTGCCGTGTGGTGAGGAGCTGCTCAGTAGAGACGTTCGGTGAGTAGCGTGTTGAAGGAGGTAGATGTGCAGGAGCTTCGTTAGAGAAGATGTTGCCTGTTGCTGGTCTCCTGGTTGAATGAAAGTTGGACAGCGAGGAGCTTGCTGGAGGTGTTGCGTGTTCAGGAACCGAGAGCAGAATGAGAGTTGGTTGGTGAGGAAGCTCAGAGAAGGACAGCTGGTGGGTCGCCATGCTCGCTGGCGGAGCGAGGACCGCCAGGCAGCGGCAGAGGAGGAGGTGTTGCTTGTTCAGGAAGAGAGGCCAGAATGAATCTCAATGAAGAGACAGAGCTTATATACCCAGCAGCCGTGAGTCATCTATGAGTCATGTAGGGAAAACCCGAGAAGTAACCGGTCTTTGGCTCTGTTGCTAGGATACGGTGGCATCTGGTGACGCCGCTCACTTGCCGCTAGTTTGGTTGCTAGGGAAGATGGTAGCAGCTGGTGGCTGCGGCTATGCAGTTGTAGGGGAGAAGTCCACTACAGTATTTTTGAGTGCTTTGATTGGTTTTGACTTTGATTTCCGAAGGAAATTGCCTGTATTTTAGTTATCGGGGGTTTTGAGTGGGGAGTTTTCCGACAAAAATCATGGCCAAGCAAATACAAAAAAAAAAAAAAAAAAAAAAAAATACAAAAACATATAAACCGAACCTTTATTTGGATGACCTAACGTGGGTATTATTGTATTTCCACACCCAACATTCCTACCCCTAATCTATTATCATATTCGAAAAAGACGTCTAATTATAAGATAATTTTCTTCTATTACATTGCCGTCGCAAATGTATAATAACGAAGAACTTGCCAAAAGTGTGTAACAGAGACGTGACCGATCGCCCAAGCGGCTAACGAGTCGATCAGTGGTGAAGAGAATAAAATTAAATAAAGTAAAAATAAAGAGTCAATTGAGAGTTTAACGATAGTAATCAAAATGGATGAAATGAGTGTCTATATTGTACAGGGATTGTGTTATTCATTTCAACTTGTGAGGAACAATAGTGAGAGAGAGGAACACGTCCTTAAGTTCAATTAAAACATATTAATAATATATTGGTGTTTTATTTTTTCATTAACAATCTGATTCTAAGGTCATTATTTAGTTACATCAAGACTGGCTATCGTCATTCCCTGATTATTAAACACCCCAAACTAACCTACTCCTAAGTTAACCGAACCTAATTTAACCTACTCTAATCCAACCTAATCACATCTTACACAACCTAACCTAACCACATCACCAAACTTGCTACAGTTTAATTGACCATCGGGTGTTTAAAGTTAATGTGACGAAATGGTGATAGGTACTCGAACCCCCTTCTCATGTGTGCCTAAGGGCCAACAGGACATGAACCTAGGACGTAATTTATGAGGTACTCATTATTCAAGAATGATTAAATATTAATAAGATAATTAGTATTTAATCTTTATGAATTTATATGTGAAATTTAATTAATTTTTAATAATTATTGTTCAATAATTGTTTGGTTCAAGAGAGAAGTGCTTTCCCATCTGGAGTATATCCCCGAGATATACTAGGGACTGTCACTGACAGTCTATCAGTTGGTTGAAAATGTTCAAAGGAGGGCCACCAGACTGGTGCTTGCGCTTCGGCACCTCGACTAAACTGAGAGATTGGAGCGCCTGAACTTGCCTAGCTTTTATTACAGACGAGCAAGGGGCCACCTAACTGAGGTGTATAAGCATCTCAAGGGGCACTACTCAGTCGAGCTGAAGGTTGAAGAAGCCGCAAGTCCAGAAAACTGAGGGCAAACTTTTTCGGAGCAAGAGTTTGAACTCTTGGAACAATCTGCCAGATAGTGTTGTGGCGGTGTAGTGGATTTCTCCCCTACAAACGCTGTGTATCGCTGAGTAGCCGACCCCGCGAATTCCACAGTGTATGCCTCGTGGTCTAGGTCAACCAGTGCCGCCCACGGAGCGGGGATCAACTATCTACCCACGCCTACCTCCACTAAAAAAGACCTGACCTCGTGGTGACCTGCCTCTTTTCTACCTACACCAACCAGCCAGCAACACCTCCTCCTCCTCCTCCGCCTGCCTGGCGGTCCTCGCTCCCGCCGGAGAGCATGGCGACCCACAAGCTGGTCCTCCTCTGAGCACCCTCACCAACCAGCTCTCTCTTATTCTAGCTACAGCCGCAGCAAGCTACACCACCTCCTCCGCCTGCCTGGGGCCCTCGCTCCCGCCGGCGAGCATGGCGACCCACAAGCTGTCCTCCTCTGAGCATCCTCACCAACCAGCTCTCTCTACATCACGCTTGTAACCACGCTGCCTTCCCAGCACCAAGCTGCATTGTACATCCAATACAACATGTATACAGAGAGCACATTGTGAGTTTCCTTTCTCCATCCCATCCCGAGTCCGAACAAACATCTCATACCCCACAGCGGCACTGAGTGTAAGCACTTTCAAGACCAGACTTGACCAACACTGCAGCAGATTCAGGTACATTCAGGAGCCGGTGCACACCCAGTACTTGCCAACAGTGCATAACAGAGACGTAACCGATAGCAAAGCGGCTTACGAGCCGATCAGTGGTGAAGAGGTTAAAAGGAAAAGGTGAGAATAATAATTATTATTTAGTTATACCGTATAGTTAATATGGCGAGTTTAATATGTCGTTATGACTTATAAATAGTATCATAATATTTATAAATTATTACTAAATAGACTTTAAATAGCCAAAGGAATTTTTTCATTTTATTTTTTTTAGTGGATTTGTAAATGCTGTCAAATCATTTGGTTCTCTGGCTATAGACTTAAGTTTCGTTTAATATTAAAATATTACCTTTAGGGGGAATTTAATCAATAATTTAACATTATAATTAAAGCATAATTTATTTATGTGATGTAAATTTTATTAGTAAAATACTTTTATTATAGTAATATTAATGAAAACTTGTAATTACCGAAAGATAAGAGAGAGAATCGGACAAGGTGTAGCAGGACGACAACAACTGACATTGTGTTGGGTGTATTTGTTAATTTCGTAAATAAATGTTAATTTGTGGGCCTTCCTCCCTCCCCTGTGGTAAGTTAACATTATGTATGTGTGTATGTATATACGTATGGCCTTGTTAAGGTAATAAATAAGACACAGTACAACTAATGTGGTCGTTTTGTGTATTTTTGTTAATTCGTGGGGCATTCCTCCCTCGTGGTAAGTTAACATTATGTCTGTCCTTGTTAACTAGGTACAGTGCAGTAAGACAAAGTTGATCACGTAAGTTTATATTTATTTACCATATAATATAGTAATGGTATAATATATTACTAGCATAATATTGTGCTGGTATAATATTGTGCTGGTATAATATATTACTCGTGTAATATAGTACTGGTATAAGGGTCCGACTAAATACCCAAATGTAGTCAAATATAGCCGGAATGAAGTTAAATAATGGTCCTAGATGAATAAATCGGACTGCTAATCACTTCTCGACTAGTATTTGGTGTCACAGTCACAAAAAATTGGTAAACTTAATTTAATTTGAGTTAATAGATCGAGTGCACGTACCTAACCTAACCTAACACAACTCAGATTACATTAAGTTTACCAATTTTTTTTTACTTTATGACACCAAATAATAATCGAGAAGTGATTCACAGCTCGAATTACGCTTGTACGACCATCATTTGACTTCATTGCGGCTACATTTGGCTACATTTGGGTAATTCCTCGCTTCGTCGGTACATACATGCGATCTATTAACTCAGATTAAAGTAAGTATTCCAATTTTTTGTGACTTTCTGACACCAAATACTAGTCGAGAAGTGATTAGCAGTCCGATTTATTCATGTAGGACCATTATTTGACTTCATTGCGGCTATATTTGGGTACATTTGGGTAATTAGTCGGACCGCTGGTATAATGTAGTACTGGTATAATATAGCACTGGTATAATATAATACTGGTATAATATAGTACTGGTATAATATAGTACTGGTATAATATAGTACTGGTATAATATAATACTGGTATAATATAATACTGGTATAATATAATACTGGTATAAGTTAATGTTCGTCCATTGGCTGTCTGCAGGTTCCCAATATAACAGACACAAAGACTGATTATATTAATACAGTATCACAAATTTCGAGGCTTAAATTTATATTCCCGCTATGTTGCCTGAGTCTTTTATCATCCAGTAGATAAATACTGTCCTCACTTTTATCATCCTGTCCTCAATTTTATATGATAATACTGTACTGGTATATTTTATATATGTTGATACTGTACTGGTATATTTTATGGTAACTAATGATGACTGACTCGCGGCCAATTTTTCATGGGAAACGTTTATAAAAAACTCAGTTTCACTGTGTTATGTATTGGACTCTGTCATAGTTTGTGAAAATGTGTTAAAACCTGGTTATTTCTAAAGTAAACTTATCCTAACCTCACCAAGTTTTTTTTATAGTAAATATAGTGTTTTGTTTGTTACAGGAGATGTTACAACAAAACTTTGGGAGATTGAACTGCTCTATAACAGCTGAAAATGATAACTGGAGCATGGAACAAAAGCTTCCACCAGCACTACTAGCACCACCACCTATGGCAAGGTAAACTATAGGAACAGCTCTCATAGTCTATACAGGAAATCTTTGTGCTCATCAAACTCTTAAGACAAGTTACTGTAAATATGGTCCTGTTAGTCATTTGCCTGTCTGTGTGTCTGTTTTCCATTTTTATATCTTTCTATCTATTTGACAGTCAGTGGTTCCCAGCCTGTTGACCATGGGGGTAATTTAAACCATGTGAGTTCATAATAAAACTCCTAACAGAGTGCCAGAGTTTAAACGAGGGGTCTGCAGCCCTCATATTTGTGGCCGGCATTATAGCATCCATAATATGTGATGAGCGGCCGGCTAAGTCTATAAGTAAGATAAGGATGTTGGAACACTTGATGACCTAATGTGATACTCTTTGTTAAACTGGTAAATTATACCTGACAATTCTAGTACCTGTAACAATTACTGTTGAAAATCTGCTTCAACTCCTAAAGTTCAGTTGATCCTGGGGTGCCTAAAGTTCAGTTGATCCCTGGGGTGCCTATACAAGTTGTACCTCTCTAGTCCGGCATTCTGTGGTCCGGAAACTCCCGTGGTCGGAACGATTTTAGTTTGCCCAATAGGTAGATAGGCAGCCATTATTATTATTTATTTTTAATTTTTTTTTTTTTTACTAATCTGAATTATTATTATTATTACAGGAGTATTAAATTTTCTCCCCTCAGGCCCCAATGTGGGTCAGTGACCTATGCCCGGGTGGGCTAATCCCCGTAAAAAAAACAAAAAAAAAACAAAGCCGCGGGAAATTAAGGTTTGTTTACATCCGGCAGTTCAGCTGCTCTCTCTCTCTCTCTGTTTGTCTATACAGAGTACAACAGCCCATCAGAGCCCGCACCGATAGATATAAGAACAGCACCATCCCATCTATTGTTAAAATAATAAACACCTGATTTATGTACTGTACAGCCCTGTAAATGTATTCAATGCATATTATATCATTATGTCTAAATCAAATGTAAGTCTGTATATTTTCAGCCACCGGCTGCAACTCTATTAATAAACCGTTTATTATTATTATTATTATTATTATTATTATTATTATTATTATTATTATTATTATTATATATGAGCAGTAAATAAGTGTTGCTTTCATATTCTTATGTAGAGTAATGACGATATGTTTTCACATGTGCTCACTTACATATTCGCAGTCTCACTTTTTTCCTTTACCATTAATGGTTAGCTACTTTTATTGATCCATTTATGAACATTAAATAACATTACTTAATACAACCATATTAATTTTTTACATTAATTTTACTACAGCTACAACCAGGGTCTTATTCTCTTCAGTTTTATATGTAGAACCAGTCAGTCACTGGTTTTGTAATCAACGAAGACAATGCTGTCTCATTTCTTCGTGTGTTTCAATATTCTACGTATTGTTAATGAATTGTATTGCTCATTTTGCACACATAAACATTAATTCAATAAAAATGACATTCAGTAATAAACAATAATGAATCCTTTGGACATAAGAGAAATGACGCTGTTTACATGATTGTGCATGTAGTCTGAACGTTGACAGGCCGTTCAAACCCGTCGAAATTCGAGTTTCCGCCGTCAAAATTTTAAATTATGCAGTTTTTTTTTGTGTTTCCAAATAAAAAACGTTGAATTAAAAACTCGCGAAATTTGAGAAGCTACTGTACGACATTTAACCCTTCAATATGTCTTCAAAGAGACCATGAAGCAGAGAAAGTGGTGCTAGTGCTTCCAAGTGTATGCACAAGTCACTATCTATCCAGGAAAAGGGTGAATTTCCATGGTCTGGAAATTTCCATGGTCCGGCACCGGTCAGGTCCCGAGGTTGCCGTACTAGAGAGGTACAACCTGTATAAGCTTTGGGTAGAGCTCCTTTGTAACTTGGCTTATATATAAATAAGTTAAGGGGTTAATTTACAAACCCAAAATGGTCTTTTCTCCATTTATTCATAAACTGGAAATGTCACAGGCTATTAGTATAAGCACCGCAATTAACACTGTGAGCTGTGAGTGTTACTTGAGGACAGGGCTCATCAGGGCTGAGGTCCAGAGGACTAGTACCTGTGAGGGGAGGTATCTCTGAGAAGAGAGGGGCCTCTGAAGGAGATGCCGAGTTTACCCTACAATCTCAAGGTCAGCCTACTAAGGAATTTCCCCTCACGTGAACAGCACAAGGCATCTCACAGCTTATGGAAGATTACAATAGGGTGATTGTTTTATGTAAACTAAATGTATTAACCCAAGTTTATGTAATTGTTATTGCCATTAGACAAGAGATAATACAGGGTCCTAAATTAACTAGGGTTTTAAATATGAAAAGTTTTTGGCCGAACTGTTGTTATCAGAGGTTTTACTGTACTTCTATCATATCTCCTCGCTCTCTTCGTCTTTCTAGGGAATGCAAGTTTAGTTTCTTTAATCTACCCGGTATCCTGATAGGGAAGGTTTCTAAGTCCTGGAATCATTTTCGTCATTCTTCACTGCACCGACTCCAGGGAGTTGATATCCATTCTATAATAAGGGCACCAGAACTGAACAGCATAATCGAGGTGTGCCTGACTAGCGCAAGATATAGTTGCAATATGACCTCCGCACTCTTATTACTTACACTTCTAGATATAAAACCTAATACTACTCTGTTTGCCTTATTTCGAACATTAACACACTGTTTTCTAGGCCGAAGGTCTGGCCTTACGAGTACCCCTAGGTCTCTTTCACAAGTCGACTTCTCAAGTTTTATGCTGTTAAGGTTGTATACGTTTACAGTGTTTGTTCTACCAATATTAAGTACGCTGCACTTGCTGGTGTTGAATTTTTATTTGCCATTTTTCTAACCACCTGTAGTATATTTGCATCCTGCCCTGAATTAATCTGCCACCCTATTTTGGTGTCATTCGCAAATTTGCTTATGTCACTGCTGATCCCAGTATCTAGATCGTTTATGTAGATTATGAACAAGAGTGGGCCTAGTACTGACCCCTGGGGAACCCCACTAGTTACACAGCCCCACTCAGATTTAAAATCATCTACGCTGACCCTCTGTGTTCTATCGGTGAGCCATGATTTTATCCAATTTAAAACTTTTCCCTCGATACTATGAGCCTTAACCCTTAAGCCCCGGGTTAGGGTGCTGCTGGCAGTACACCCCCCCCCCCGCCGCGGAGATAAATCAAGAAAAAAATCAAGTTTAAAAAAATAAATAAAAAAAAAAGATTGGAAAATAGGTGGACGTGTTGGAACGTCACCCGGGGCGTGCTAGTCGGATGTTCTGGAACGTCACCCGGGGCCTAAGGGTTAACTTTTCTCAGAAGCCTCTGATGTGGTACTTTGTCAAATACTTTGCTAAAGTCGAACTGTCCTCCGTTAGTTGTCTGACCCTGTCTTGTCGGTTATGTTTTTTTCTGCATGCGGTGGCAATGTGGTTGACGATTCCACAGTAGCTGCAATTTTTTCCAAATGCAGGACATTGTCTCTGTCCATGTCGATGGCCAGTGTCATCACACCCGAGACAGTTCAGTTTTGGGTCGCGTGGCATATCCTTACTTTGTTGTCTTCAATTGCTTTCCCAGTCCTGCTGATGTTGTTGTTTGTATCTTGTGTTTACCTTGTTCACATTGGTGCCTTCTTCACCTGCTCCATCTGGCAAGCTTGGGCTTCAGTTGATTCATAAGTGTAAGCGATTTTTAGAGCTTTCTGTACTGTTATGTCTGTCTCCTTCAGGTATGCACGACGCATTTTTTGTGAAGTACATTTCTCCGCACTTGGCCCCTTGTGTACGTAGGTGGGTTACGTAGTTGTGTGTACTTTCCCCGACCTCCTGCACCAGCATCCGGAACTTGTGTCGTTCAAATACTTCGTTTGTTTTCTCACCGAAGTATTCATCAAGTGCTATTCTCATTGTTTTGTACGTTGGCTCTGTTTGGTCTGTCGGAATCGCTGGACGTAATGTCTTCATGATTTCCTTCAGTTTCTTTCTTCCATAGAATCTGATGAGTGCTAGTCTTTTGGCATCTTCAGTTATGTTGAATGCAATGAAGGCATCTTCAGCATGCTCTATCCAGTCAGTCCATGCTTGTGTTTGGTCAGTCTCCTCTAGCTCTTGAGGTTGTAGTGTTGGTATAGCAGTGGACATGTTGTGAATAGATGTATGTGCTTGATCCTCATCGCCAATTTACTGTATGCACCGTCGGTTAGTAATATACTGTTTGATTTTGTTGATGTTTATTGTCTCAATACAGAAGGCACCAATACCTGAAATGGACAGAACAGGAATTAACACACATAGGCTACACCATCTCACACATATACTAGTACACACACTCCAATGACTATACGCTTGGAACAGTACAGTTGGGAACCACTGAACTAACTGCTTATGTATGTCTGTGTGTCTGTCTTTCTGTGCCTTTTAGTATATACCTATCTCAGTCAGTTTTATCTAAATTTGTCAATCTATTTATCAATACAGTACAAGCATTTGTCAGTCTGTCAATCTATGAACTGTATGTCTATCCATATGGCTTACCAGTATCTGTCAGTATCTATTTATTATTTAGAGAATGTATATAAAGTGATTTAAAACTTGCAGACACAGCATAATTGAGTTTTTGAATATTCTAAATATCTTTAATTATTCCAAAGGTCATTAATTAACACTTAATTACCTAAATGTTTAAACTGGACCCAGATCCCTAATCACCATGTAAAGTTGTACCTTTTTATTGTATTATATTATATTTTCTTTATTTATAAACCACATCATTTATATAGAGTTTAATAAGTGTTAAAAATTATATTTTTTTCTGAGACACGAATTTGCTAGGTCAGCATCTAGCACTGTGCATTGTAGGATTTATTGGGGACCTTAAGAGCGAGTTTGAACTAATGGGAAAACCTGTTAATCCGTCACCTCTCAATCCCCGTAGATGCTGGATAACTGGGATTCTACCTGTCTGTCTAAACTACTGTATTAATATACCACTAATTTAGCTGGGAATATTAAGGCAAAAATGACAAGTATGTAAGGCTTACAGTCCCAAGAAAGTTTACATAAACCAAACTTGCATAAAATAAACAACTTCTGTACTGAATGACTGTAAATTTATGGGCATATTTTTATCATAAACTGTTGTGTATATTAAATATTTTTTGTTTGTTTGTTACAGATGAGAACCTTGGGAAATTGAACAGCACCATCACAACTGACAATGATAACTGCAGGCTGAGACAGCTGTCATTGTAGAACTTAATTCCAATGAACACCATAACACCACCACCACAGCACTGCCACCACATATGGCAAGGTAAACTAAAGGAGTCATTTGTCTGTCTGTCTTCCATTTATATCTTTCTATGTACTTAACTGTTTCTGTATGTTTGTGTCTGTCTGTCTTTATGTGCCTTTCAGTATATTCTATCAATACATATCTCAGTCTCTTTTATCTATTGTACTGTATATCTGTCAATCTATTTATCAATACAAGTATTGGTAAATTTACATTTTCAACTAATATGGCTCTTGAGTCGAGCAATGTGTTTTTCTGATGTCTTAGACCGGACATGGGCAACCTTTCCTCAGTCATGGGCTGCATTGTGATTTAGGTATTTTTCTGCGGGCCAACCCACCAAAATTTATATCCTACCTAACCCAAAAGTAATGCTAATATTGTATTAGCACGGACAGTGAAACAGTTTATCATCATGTTCACCTGACAATATTTTCAGTTTACAATCACAGACTTTTCCCATTGATGAAACAAATCCACTTTAATAATTTTTAAAGTAATGTGTTAATATTTTTTGGCATTTAACACAAGATGAGTGAAGCAGTCTGTGGATATGTTGATTTTTCCGACAGCATCTGTCTTACTTATGAGACACACCCACCAGAATAATGTCATTGTTAATCTTGGCATATGAGGAACTACAGTGAAACAACCTATAGACACATCTATTTATTTTACAATGCCAAGAAACATAATAATAATAATAATAATAATTAACGGTTTATTGAAAGAGCTTGGCAGCCAGAAGGCTGAAAATATACAGTTACATATTTGGGGAATGGGTTACGAATTACAAATAATATACAAGTAACATAAGTGATACAAATAAGATATATAATAACTAGATGGGGAAAAGCTCAAACTACAGGGCATTTCAACATAGTGACAGTACAAGAAGTAGTATTTACTGGGAGTGAATACACTGGTTTATTACAAGTTATTGATAATTTTTACAGTGGTTGGGACTGGGCTGTTCTTATAGCGATCAGTTCGTGCACGTATGGGCTGGATGCGGTTGTGGTGTCGAACAGCAATTCTCGGGCTAGGGATCTCAGGTGGTAGTAAGAGCCGATGTCGAGGATGGTGTAGAAGCTTCTTACCAAATTTGCAGATGAGGTCGTGGTGATGGTCAGTGAGAGTCGAAAGGGTCAGTGTGTTGAGCCCTTCTTGATATGTGGAGTAGGAAGGGGAGAGGATAATCTTGCATGCCCTCTTTTGCACTTTTTCTAGGTGTTTACGTTGTGTGGCATTTAGGGAGGAAGACCAGGCATAGGTGAGCTTGGGAAGTATGAATGTTGTGTAAACACTGAGGAGCTCGGGTGCAGGAACTCCGAGGGACTTGAGTCGGCGGAGGAAGTGGAGACGGAAACTGGAGGATTTGACAACTTCACTGACGTGTGGTTTCCAATTTAGTTTGTTGTCTATGGTGACGCCGAGGAGCTTCGTGGAATCTACAACCTGGAGTGTGTTCGGACCTAGAGTAGCCTTGATAATAGCAAGGGTTAGGTTCCGGAAAACTACTGTACCATGATAACTGACCAAAATATACCCCCAATAATGTGTAGGTAGTAGTACACTAAAAGATATAATACTAATAACATATCTTTACTACCACTTTATTTTACAGCATATAAGATGATTATTTTTTGTCTGAAAAATGGCAAAAAAATCAGCCTGCATCCTATACGTATTTGAAGCTGTGGTCTTCCATAAGCTAATGAATCCCTCAATTGCTGTCTTCAGCAGGCTAAATTGTATCTAACCCAACTCCAGAATTAAAAATATGTTATTTCAAACTTAAACACATTATTATTATTCTTAATTAATTAAAAAATAATTATTATAAATATAAAACCTGGATTTATAACTACTGTTCTGATGATGATAACCTGAGATGATTAATGTCTGTACGGCACACACCCAATTCTTCAGAGGTAGCTAAGCAGTAACCATTTCTGAACTCTTACAAGCATTACAATCTAGTGATGCCCTACCTGCAACATTTGTTTTTAAATCTACAAATACCTGAAACAAATGAAGATTTACAGGTAACTTTCTTTTCACATTTACATCTACAGTGACCCCTCCGTTAATGAACTCAATCCGTTCCAGAAGGTCGTTCGTTAACCGAAACCATTGTTTCAATGGGTTTTTGGGTAATTGGTTCCAGCTCACCGAAAATTTCCTAAATTCAACAAAAATGGTAGAAAAGTTCACTTACTTTGAGGTGTGTATGTAGAAGGCTCCTGGATGATGATGATGGTGATGGGATTTAGAATGGGGGTGGAGGAGAAGGAAGAAGAGAAGGCATTGGGGTGGAAGAGAAGTCACCCCATGGTGCCATTTCACCCATAAAATTTTAGCTCTCTGGTGTAATTCAAGATTATTTTCTTTAAATCAACACTGCACTGCATTATATATTGTCAATATATAAAATATATTTCAAAATGACCAATAATTTGCTTGGAAACACAGAAAAAAAGCGTTTAGTTGAAGAGAGTCTCAAGCAAGATGTTACCTCCAGTGAAAACAGAGAGAGACTAACGCCTGTTTGCTGTGTTAAGAGGCTGGATGCCGCGCATTAAACTAATCACTTTATCTTCAATTATGTTCAATAATTGTTAAAATTACTAAAAAATTGAATATTAAACTTTTAAAATTATTGAATAGTATAAACTTCTTGATATTTACTAAAATAGTAAGGAATTTAAGCCCTAGAACCGATTAATGTATTGGCGGACTGATACTAAAGCTGGTTGCCCGGTCAGTGCAAGCGAAAACATGTTGAGGTCGGTTCGTAAGAACTTCGTTAACCGAATTTTTTTTGGTTAACCGAATTGAAGATCCTTATGGAAGGCAGTTCGTTAATCGAAATTACGTTAACCGAGGTGTTCGTTAAACGAGGGGTCACTGTCTTAACATCACCGGCGTCATTGTAGCCAGGTTAGACTCGTGTAACCACCAGTCTACTGGGCCAAGTTGAGGTGTTATGGTTGTTTTTCAGCTCGTATTTTTGGGTAGATATACTGTACAGTAGACTCGCAACTTACGCGTATTTTTCTAACGCGGTTTCAACTATACGCGAATTACCCCGGGGGTTAGGTTACAATTTGCAATTTCAAGCTCAAAATTTTCAAAATGGGTCGTAAGTGTGCCAAACGTTAGCTCGCCAAATGCTCCACCCCTGCCATCCCACCTCTCTGTCTTCAGGTGCCGCCTGGGTATTGGGTATTGTCAGAGTAACACCTACCTCTCGTGTGAGTCAATGTAGTGTGCTTAAACCTCTCTCATACTCATTCATAATGCCCAAACACAAGCCAACTCTGTATTGTACATGTAATCAAATGTACTAAATAATTACTAAAATTTTTTTGTCCAGTTCAAACTATAGCATGTTTATATTCAAATTAATCATTATTTTACAAGAATTTCAGCATTGTAAGTTATTTTCTCCCAGGTCAGTCCAGTGACATTTTATAAGCGAAAAACAAAAACTCACTCTAAAGAACAGATAAATAAATAAATAAATACTTCACTAGACCTCCCGGTGCCATTTGTCAAACACCTCACCTCCCCTCCCTCCCTCTCCTCCATCTTCCCAGCCAGGATTTGGTAGTTTTAGGCTTACAATTTTTATCTTGTAAATTGTCACAGACTTAAGTTAGGAGAATATAATTTGCATTGCTGGAATCTTTTCAAGATAGCAAATATTTTGAATGTAGACATTACACACTTCAAATAAGGGAAAAGAGATTGTGGAACTGTATTACATTACAGTAGTGATTTATGAGTTCTAGTGTATATGTAAGTAGAGTATATATAGTGTTTTAAGGGCGATTTAGGGGAGTTTTGGGAGTGTTTCTGACATAAGCATTTTTTGGCTTGATGCGAGGTCCCAGGAACGTAACCCTCGTGTAAATTGCTAGTCTACTGTACATAACTTTCTTGCCTTAGTTTTACTGATATACAGTCGGCCCTTAACATACGCGGGGGTTAGGTAACAGAGATACCCGTGAATGTTAAAAATCTGTGTACTTTTGCTGCCCCCCCCAAAAACCCCTGGCCCCCTATGTCCTTATTTACCGTATATACCTGTGTGTAGTTCGAGTTTTTAAGACCAAATTATTTTGCAAAAAATTGGGGGTCGACCTCTAAAAGGGTAATAGTTTCGTTTGGTTGAAAAATATTTACCAGTAACTACCAGTAAATATTGGAAACGACGCACCAACGCACCACCAGTTGTGAGTGTCGGTACAGTCGCCAGGGCAGTCTCTTGCGTCATCATAGCTAGCCCAAAGTAGCCAAATCCATGGTATGGTAGCACAGGACGATGTAAAACAAAGTATTCATTTGTTAAAGTTTATTTATAGATACTGTACATAAATTTTTGTTCATTACATTTGAAACATCAATCTTTGTTAATTAAATTTGATACAAAAGAAAACTACGATACCGTATTTTCATTAAAATATTACATCACAAGTATATTTTACCTTAACTGTGACTGAATGAATATATTCTCAGAAATAAATATGGAAATGTAATATTTTGGCTGAAATGACGTACATATTGCTGTACAGTGGAAAGTGGGATAAAATTATGAAAACAATTACTTTCGCTTTCTTTTGTTGTTCAAAAGATTTACCATAATCGCTTTTCGAATGGTTTTCAGTTAAAAAACTGTTGTACTGTACTGTATTACAATAATATTCTATCCTATCATTAGCCTTATAATCCCACAACTGAAAACCATTCGAAAAGCGATTACGGCACCATCTTTTGAACGAAAGAAAGAGAAAGAGTCATTGCTTGCGTCACAATTTTATCCCACTTTCCACTGTAATACGTACATCATTTCAGCAAAAATATTACATTTCTATGTTCTCAGAAACAAATGGTAGTTTTGTTGAAACGTAATGTACAGTATTTAATATTAAAATGCAAAAATAGCTATAAAAACAATTAATACACCCGAAATATACTGGCTGGCATCTCCACTCGTCCCTGCTCCTGCGTCCAAGGTCACCTCACCACTCCTCCCAACTCGCTCCCTCCGCACCGTCACTACTGCCGATAACAAACACAAATGTTTTGTGAATAACTGCACCTCCACTTCCTATGTACAGTACTTGTACTGAACTGTACTGTGCTGTGCATTTTTACAAACAATAAACATGGCAAGAAAAGCTCTTAAAAAAAAGAGATAGAATTTCACTTTACTGTACCGTACCTCTCCTCGGCGACAGGGCGGGGATCATTGGGCTCATCGTCACTCAATTCCATAACAGGTGGTGAAGTGGGGGCGACTGTGGATTCAGCTGCTTCCTCACTGCAGCCAGTGATTGATGGTGTTAAATCTCTCCTTTGGTGATCAAAGAACATGGTGATGGGGAGTTGTCGTCTCCTTCTTTCATTTCTTCCATGATGTTTTTATATGGAGCGAAAACGTCATCCATCCCTCGCATGAATTTCAGGGCATGCACCATGGAGGGGTCCATACTATAGGCCAGGTTTTTCAGTGCCTCAATATTCCTGGTCATCTCCCCCAACTTGTCCAACGTTATTTCTTGGTGCTCTTCCTCATCCTCTTTCCCTTTCGCTTCCTCTTCCTCGCCTGAGTCTACTAACTCCTGTAGATCCTCCTCGGTCAGCTCAGTGTCGTACTCTTCAATTAGCTCCCTAATCTCGTCCTCTGCCATGTCCCGGAAGCCTTCAGCAGCCACTTTCCTTGACAGTGCCAGGGTCTTTCTGAATATTTTCATTAAAACCCATCAAAATCATTTTCCTTGTCATCGTCTTCAGCACCAAACAGCTCCTCCCAGTCTTCTCCTTGAACAGGGCTGGAGGGTACGTGTTTTTCGAATCGTTTTCAATTAAAAAAATGTTACAGCACATGTATATTTTACCTAAACTGTGCCTGAATGAATATATTCTCAGAAATAAATAGTAGTTTTGCTTAAACGTGATGTATTTCAATGTAAAATAGGATAAAATACATGACGAAAACAAAAGACTTTACCTAACCTTCCAATGTTCAAGAGATGTTACTCGTTTTTTTAATAGTTTTCGGTTAAAATACTGTACTGTTATATTAGTGATATTCTATTCATACTGTGCGTGATATAATACATTCACGGAAATGTAATATTTTTGCAACTTCAATGCTGATGTCAACACAAGCGTGGTTATAGCGAGACTAACTGACTGCGGGAACGCGGGGTGGCTCGGGCTATGTGTCTGTGTGTGTTTGTGGTGTGTAGTGTGTGGTGTCGCTCGCAATTTGAATAATGTATATTCCTTTGAATGTATATTCCTCCAGCGGCATTCAAAGTATTTGCAAATCCGTGTAAGTTAAACCCGCGCATGTTAAGGGCCGACTGTACAACAGTTTTTTAACTGAAAACCATTCGAAAAGCGATTACGGTAACATCTTTTGAACGAAAGAAAGCGAAAGTCATTGTTTTCGTCAGGATTTTATCCCACTTTCCTCTGTATTACGTACGTCATTTCAGCAAAAATATTACATTTCCATATTCTCTGAAATAAATAGTAGTTTTGCTGAAACGTGATGTTTTTCAATGTAAATTAGGATAAACTACATGACGAAAACAAAAGACTTTACCTAACCTTCCGATGTTCAAGAGATGTTACTCGTTTTTTTAATAGTTTTCGGTTAAAATACTGTTATATTAGTGATATTCTATTCATACTGTGCTTGATATAATACATTCACGGAAATTTAATATATTTGCTGAAATGACGCACGTATTACAGTGGAAAGTGGGATAAAATCGTGACGAAAACAAAGACTTTCGCTTTCTTTCGTTCAAAAGATGTTACCGTAATCGCTTTTCGAATGGTTTTCAATTAAAAAACTGTTGTATTTCAATAATATTCCCTCCTAATTGACTTGAATAAATACTTGAATGGATATATAAACATTTTTTGTTGAAACTACCCGCGTTTCAATGTAAAGTGTCGTAACAATAAATGGTAAACAATTTGCCTTCGGCACTCGATGTTTCAGGCACGGTGAGCCTCAGTTTATAGGACGTAGAGTGTTTTTACTGAAGGTTTTGTTGTTCCATTACCCTCATAATCTTGGGTCGAACTATAAACGATGAATACTGTATCATAAATTAACGATTTCTTGGTCAAAAAATCAGGGTTGACCTATAAATGAGGGAGGGTTATAGACGAGTATATACGGTATCAACATTTTCCTATATATGTATAGCGATAATTTTTTTTATTTCGCAGGAAAATCGGGCAGGAAATATTTTAAATTTATCATGACTAGCCGGTATCTAAATTTTCGACGTTTTCAAATAAATAGCGATCAGTTTATTTACAGTAGACTAACAACTTACGTCCAGAAATACAAGTTGAAAAACTGTAGTGCTTAAATGTACACTACTCTTACAGACTAAAACTTTTATCTCTTGTGCAGAATATATGATGTCTATATTCAAATTATTTACTATCTTGCAAGGATTTCAACAATGCAATTTATATTCTACTAACTTTAGTCAGTGTCATTTTATGTCATGTTTAGTCACTTTTATTGGCCTCCAGAACCTAACCCTATTTTCCCCATTGATTACATGTAATTATATACAGTACAGTAAGTCCCCAAGTTACGTACATAATGGGGACCAAAAGGTTGTACTTAACTCGAAATGTACTTAACTCGAAAATCCCCCAACCCTATAATGTTATCTGGAAAATCCTGTGCTGTTTTCCAATCAGCACTCGCCGCCTCACCAGTCACTCGAACATTATGCAGCTTATTTCGCACCTTGAATCGGTTAAACCACCCATTGCTAGCATTGAATGTCACAGTATCATCAGGGTGATCTTTCTTTAGATCGTTGAAAAGACTTAGGGCTTTCTCCTGAATCATACTGAGACACCACAACAGGGGTCAAAACCTTACCAGGTACCGGCGCGCCACAGGACGGTCTCACTCGACGTGAGTTCCGACCGGCAAAAGTAGCCGATGCGTTGTTCCGACCGGCAAAAGTCGCCGATGCGTTAATTTCATGTTTATGCATTTCTGTAGAGATGTTGTATTAAACATACTACAAATTGTACTATTGACTCAAACTTTTAATATCCTTGTGTTTTAACTGAATGTTTTCTCGAAGTCTACTTTTAAATTTACTCCATGGATAAAACGAAAAGATGAACGAAATAACCATCGCTGTGCGCGAGACCTGGAGTAAACAAACGTCCTGTACAGCGCCGTCCTCTCTGGGACCGGCGCGCCAGAGGACGGTAAGCTTTTGAACACTACTCTGAGACACAGAGGCTTACGTTTTTGTGTGCAGTCCTCGATCCACAGCGCTAGATTTCACATGTTCCTTGATCTTTTCTTTGCCCTTATCAATTGTATTAACAGTTGACCGACTCAGGTTAAATTTGCGGGCAACATTGGTCAACTTTTCACCACTTTCAAGCAGTTTTATTATGTCCATTTTTACCTCTAGTGAGATTGCTTGACGTTTCGTAGCACTCCCACTGGCTTCACCACTCTTACGCTTTACACCAGTCATTGCACACAGAGTAAAGTGTACAAAATAGGGCAGAAATTCACAGGAGAAGTACTGTATGCACAATGACCACACTTGTTGTTTTGGTGCGTCTAGCGTGTCGTCTGCATGGTCAGTGATAGTGGCGGCGCGGTGCGGCTGGCTCGCCCGCCAAATTTAAAAATTGCTCGCCCTTTTAAGACAATATTTTTGCAATTAAAGACTTCAGAAACGATGTACGTATCGGCCGTTTGTACGTAATTCGGATGTACGTAATTCGGGGACAAACTGTATTGTGATTTAGTATACAGTGAACATCGTTGGACCCTATCTCGCGACATATTTTGACCCTACTGTACAGTATATTTATCCATTTCTGTCAGTATCTATTTTCATGTCTCTATGTCTGTATCACCCAATCTATCTATATCTATCTGTCTGTCTGTCTAAACTACTGTATTAATATACCACTAATTTAGCTGGGAATATTAAGGCAAAAATGACAAGTATGTAAGGCTTACAGTCCCAAGAAAGTTCACATAAACCAAACTTGCATAAAATAAACAAATTCTGTACTGAATGACTGTAAATTTATGGACATAATTTTATCATAAAATGTTGTGTATATTAAATATTTTTGTTTGTTTGTTACAGATGAGTTAACAACTAAACATTGAGAAATTAACAACTGGACCATGGAGACACTACTGTTACAGGTATGTCTTTATGTCTGTCTGTGTTTTTCTTTGCTGTATCTGTCTATATCTCAATTTTTCTAGGTATGTCTAACTGTCTGTCTTTCTCTCAGTCTTTCAATACCTGTATGTCAGTCAGTCTGTCTGTTTGGTATCTATATCATCTGTCAGACTGTCTTTATCTATACAAGTATTTGTCTTATCTATATCTATGCTATCAGTAATAAAGATATTGACAGTGAGTGAGGAAGGTGAGTACACATGAGGTACAGTGAGTGAGGAAGATGGGTACACAAGAGGTACAGTGAGTGAGGAAGGTGGGTACACAAGAGGTACAGTGAGTGAGGAAGGTGGGTACACAAGAGGTACAGTGAGTGGCTGGTAGACTGCAAGATGCTGCTGACTGTAAGTGATGTGTGTGTGCAGGTAAATATGTTTCCACGGCAAGACTGAAGAAACTCAACACTGAAGATTATCCCTAGACTGTGCGGATGAGTTCTACTGCCTGGGTGATGTGATCAGTGCTGGAAGGGGTGCTGAAGGCTGCTGTGTTTTGAGTCATGGATGAGTGCTGTTGCCTGGGTGACATGATCAGTGCTGGAGGGGGTGCTGAAGGCTGCTGTGTTTTGAGTCATGGATGAGTTTTGCTGCCTGGATGACATGATCAGTGCTGGAGAGGGTGCTGAAGGCTGCTGTGTTGTGAGTCATGGGTGAGTTTTGCTGCCTGGGTGATGTGATCAGTGCTGGAAGGGGTGCTGAAGGCTGCTGTGTTATGAGTCATGGATGAGTGCTGCTGCCTGGGTGATATGATCAGTGCTGGAGGGGGTGCTGAAGGCTGCTGTGTTGTGAGTCATGGATGAGTTTTGCTGCCTGGATGACATGATCAGTGCTGGTGGGGTTGCTGTTCTATTTCAAGAGTCAGAAGTGGCTGGAGGAAGATTAGGAAACTGTTGTCTTTATTGTCAGTTAGAGGACTTTCCCATCACATGAGAGGAAGAATATATACAACTGGTGTGAGAAGTGTGGTGTTTATATCCGTGAAAACATGGGTAGTTAAAGAGGATGACATATGCAGTCTTTAATGAGCTGAAATAAGAATGGTGGGGTGGATGTGTACTCTGACGCTGAAAGAAAAGAATCCCCGTTCAGAGCTAAGAGGACGGCTGGGTAGTGAGAGTATCGGCTAAGATTTAAGTATAAGTAGACTGAGATCAGGTGTGTGGAGAGAATGGATGAGACCGGCTGGGTTAAGTGGTGCCTGAGTCTAAATGTGGTGAGAAGGAGAGCCAGTGGTAGGTTGGCCTAGAATGACATGGGGAGAGGTTGTAAGAAATAATCTTAAGAGTTAAGAACCTGACAAGACATAGTGCAAGAGATGGTGTGGAAAATGGCTGTATGATTTGGATGGTGGTGATGATTTTGTTCTATCTTTCTGTCTAATTTTCAGTCTATCTATCTATCTATACTACTGTACTGTATTTCTCACCATATTAAAGGCAACCACTGATATAGCATGAAAGGTTTATAGTCCCAAGAAAGTTCACTTGAACCAAAGGAACAAACATTTACATGAGAAAAATTGCAATGTGTTCCATAACCTGTACAGTACAGTTGACTCTCGCCAACCGTTGATTTCCCATCCACGGATTCCTGATATTCACGGTTTTTACTCTGCAAACCATTTCACACAACCACGGCATTGAATTTAAAATATCTGTGGATATGTGAGGCGTCTTTATCCCTCTGCGGTCTAATTTATTCCTCTGTAAATGTGAGGAATGAATAAAAATAATAATAATAATAATAAATAAAAGGAAAGAAAATAGTGCATTGCCATTTGACAATTGTTTCACTAAGGACGCAGGAGACTGGGGTGTGCTCCCCCCTCACACGATCGTGGGCTGACTCCTGAGGATGTAAAAATTTTTCTTTTCTTTATTTTTGACCGTATGGTAAAAATGTATTTTATACAGTGTATGAATGACTGCAGCTGCATATACACTGTAACAGTAAAAAATAAATTAATAAAATTACATATACGTAGTATTAACCTGAAAATACAAGTTGAAAAATAACAATAACACAGCTTGGCCTGGTGTATATATGTATGTATACAGTTTTACTTGATGTAGGGTGAATTATGGAGACATTTGTTTGGTTAAAATTATGTCTTATATGGTGAGAAATATGATATATCTATCAGTCTATCTCTCTACATCCTTCTGTCCATCTGTCTACAGTATATCTCTCTAATATGTACTGTAGACAGAACTAATGTACTAACCATGATAGGCAACACTGAGTTGACAATGCATGTGATTAATACCTGGAATACAAATATTAACAGGGAAAATGTCCAATATATTCAGCAACTAGACCACTTTAGAAGAATCAATAGTGTTTATTGTTTTTATACCAAAACACTGGTGATTGTCTCTCACATATCAGGAGTTGTATATCTTTAGTGGTGCATTACTGTGTCCCGGGTTCATTCCCCAACCTGGGACAGATGTTACCCTCACTATCAAACATGGCTGGTTTTCTCCGTGTACAATTCTACAGTTTCCTCCTATACTGTATAGTATTAACACCGGACAATGAAGGACAAAGCAAAGAACAGACCAACTGCCCAAACGGCTCATTACTGGTAGTTACGATGTTGTTACGTTAACTTAAACAAAGGTGAATCATAATTTAATGTTGACTCAGCCATAGTGAGCTTCAACATTTATGCCAGTAATTTACTGATGATTGAGTCTTGATCACACTTCTATTAGGTGACCTTCTCTTGCTACTCCATCTTCCCTCTGTCAGATAACAAACTATTACTGTACATTCCTTGGCCTTTATTGTGGAAAAGCCCAGAATTATTATTGTCTGAGGATGTAGTGGATCTCTGAGGTGACAGTCATGACCAATGATAAATATTTTGGTGTTAAGTCGGTGGTGTTAGTGTGGTAGTTTGTGTGCAGGTCTGACCCACCTGGATCATCCTGTTACATACTACTGCAGGGAGTGAAGACCTTCCTTAAAAGGTTTAACTTGGCAGTATTCAGAAGGTCACAGCTCTGTATCAGCTGTCAACACAGATGTCCTCGATGGCACTTTACGGTTTATAACAAAGCCATTTTTTTATTATGTCCTTGATGTGGTTCACCCATTATTAGGTGCCGGTCAGGAACACTAAGGACTGTTCCTCTATAATCCTCACTGAGTACATGAGGATGGACTACATTCTTAACTCTCAAATGGCAGCCATCACCTGCAGAAGTTAGCTGTAGGGATGGTAGTCATCATCAGCAGAAGTTACATGTTCCATTTTTACACATATGGGGGAGGGATGATCCTTAACCAGTGACTAAGTGATAAAGAAGGTACCTGTAACTTCCTTATTTGCAACTTGTCCTGGCATCGCATGACCCAACTGTACCCAGACTTTGGCCTCACACACGTGCTCTCCTGTTTGTCTCTAAATCCAAGGTTATATATATATATAGAGTAGCTAACCTGAGGTCTGACACAAATTGTTCTGTTCTGTAGTAAAGATTCATGTGTTATATAATACAGCATCACTTATTGTGTACCTGTACAGTATTTTCCCTATACAGTACTGCATTGTCTATATACATGCTGAAGTGTACAGTATACCTGCATTGGCTATATGCACGTTGAACCAATTGTAAACTTTATGATAAGTTTACTGAATAAATATCTATCTACAGTATCTATCTATTTAAAGTGGTATGGTGTATGGAAATATTTTGAGGTTTTCCCTGATAATAATTTTGTTTCGTCACAGGTGTTAATCTGTTGCAGTGTGAGCCAGTGTGAGGTGGAGGTAAATATTGAATGGACTTGTAAACTGAGGTGTTTAGCTGTAGCTCTGGAAGATTGACAATTTGTCTTCTTTTAATTATAAACCAGAACACCTTTATTTCTCACTTTTTATCCATGTATAATTTGGCTAAATTTTTCTTTTAAATTTACCTGGACTCAGAAGGTCATCACAATGTGATTTGATAAAAATATATACATGTATTCAGTTTCCTTTTGTGTTTTCAAGGACTTTAGAATTAATATGATTTGGTGAGACTGTTGAACTGTTCTGGTACTTTACATATCTTTCCAATTTCTGTTAAACTAAACCGTATATATGATTTATTGTTCGTTAAGGAATTCAATATCATTAGTTCGGTGTCATTTAATGTTGCTCTAAAATCTGTTGATTGACTTATGCGGCAATTATTCTGTTGTAGTCAGGCCAGTTAATGTTGTTTTAGGGGATACAGTTCATATTGTAGTGATCTCCATTAAAGCAATCTATTTTTATTTTCTAAATTTGTCGCGCTGGGCTATGAAGGTTTGCATGGTGGGAAAAGCTTTGGAATGAGGAATACTGAAGGTGAAAGAATACTTGAGTCTGGGGATGGTATGCAACATGTGTTGAAGAGGGCAAGTAGGCTGACCTTGTAGGCCTAAGTCAGGTGACACAGAAACCCAGATTGGCTACATTTTTGTCAGGAAATTAGAACAGGTTGCTTGTTAAGGATGCTTGTGAGTGCGTGCGTGTGTGTGTGTGTGACATGTTACTTAAAGATAGGGGGGAGAGGAAGAAGGTGGATGTTCCAAGAAGGAGAGTGTGGGAATTGTGAAGGAACTGAATGTACGTAAAGGAAGCATTTTCTTCTGAGTTGAGAGGCTAGGAAACAGCCAGTGACAGAGTGAGGGGCAGTGTACCAAGATGCTGGGCCATAATAAAAGATGTTCCGTTGAGTGTGGTTGATAAGATTTGTGGCGGGAATGATGAAATGGAAAGAGAGATAAAAAGAGAAAATAATATTGTGTGAGATGTGGAAGATGGGTGGCAACAGAGAGAAGTACAGTACTGGAGGCTAAACTGACATGATTCAGGCTTGTGGAGAGGAGGAGGAAACTAACTGGGTCAAGAGAAACATGAATGAATGTGGAGGGGTTGTGGCGGCAAAGAATGACATGAGGAGAGGTTGTAGCGAAATGTTGGTGCTACTATAGTAACTGAGTATGATTGTAGCTTGGAATAATGAGGAACAATCTGAACAAACTGAACAGAAAATGAAAGAATAATTGAAAACAAAAATTGAGAAATTGTCAAATAATATCAAAATATTCTGAACTCAGTTAATTTGTATTTTCAGTAATTCGAGTGATCCAGAGTCTCTTTTTGACGAATCAATGAGGGTATAGTGCAGTTTGTGGTCTACAGAATTACTGAAAATGCAAATTAACCGAGTTCAGAATATTTTGATATTATTCGACAATTTCTCAATTTTTGTGTTAAATTATTCCTTCGTTTTCTGTTCAGTTTGTACAGATTGTTCCTCATTATTCCAAGCTACAAACATACTCAGTTACCATGCCTTGTCTGCCACATAAAATACTCTATTTATAATTATTGTGCAAACAAATATTTTTTTAAAGTACAAACAGTAATAATAAAATAAATAATATAGTCATAAATAAATGTAAGAACTGTGAGGTGAACTGATAATATATAGATGATATTCAGAGAGTGTAATAGCATTCAGGATCAGGTCTGGGGTCCACTGCTGCCATCAAGAAGATTAATCCCTAATCCCCACCCTACCTAACTCAGGAGACTGATTCCTTTGTTCTATGTGTTTCTCCCTTGTTTTGTTGTGTTAGTTGGCAGAAAAGGGACCTATTATGCGTTTTTTCCCAGCTGAAAATAGGTGCCCCGCCTCCTCCTCAAGAGGTACTGCTGATTGACTCATGCAAATCTGTCTGATTTCATCCTGAAGTAATGATGTATTTCTAAATGGTTATTCATAATCGTTGGGATGACAGTTCCTGACGAGAAAGATATTTAGCCCAATTATATAAAGATACAAACATTTATTATTTCAAACATGAGCATGTAGGAAGTTTATCAGAAGTATTAGTATACATGAATTAACTGTTAAACTCTGGTAGCAAATTGACACTTTCGGAGGATGCATTTAATATGTACAGGTACTTATTTTACCCATAATAAGGCATGCTAAGACAAATTACATATTAGTAATACTACATTATGCAAAAGCTAACATTTTAAAAGATCAGAATCACATTGAAATATTACACGGCCGTCAACAGAGGCGGGAAATATGACTGCGAGCAACTTCATTTTTCCCGCCTCTGCTGACAGCTGGAGTGGCCAAGCTTACCCCCCCTACCCCCCAGTCTGTCACACTCATTCATCAACTTTCAGAGGCCGTATAATACTTCAATGTAATTCTGATATTTTGAAAGGTTAGTTTTTGCATAATGTTGTATTACTGACACGTAATTTGTCTTATTGTGGGTAAAAATAAGTTCTGTATATATTAAATGCATCCTCCGAAAGTGTCAATTTGCTACCAGAGTTTACAGTTAATTCATGTATAATACTTCTGATAAACTTCCTACATGCTCATGTTTGAAATAATAAATGTTTGTATCTTTATATAATTTAGCTAAATATCTTTCTCGTCAGGAACTGTCATCCCAACGATTATGAATAAACTCATTTAGAAATACATCATTACTTCAAGATGAAATTGGACAGATTTGTAACAGCCAATCAGCTGTAACTCTTGAGGAGGGGATGGGGCATCTCTTCTCAGCTGGGAAAAAATGCACTATAGTCAAACGAGCTCTAAAATTTTGTCTTTTAGTTCTCCAATGAGGGTTTTTACTTAATTTACCAGCGTGGCCATTACACTTTTGGAATATCATCTACATTTTACGATCTCACCTCACATTATTTATTTATTACTCTATTATTTACTGTATTATTGTATGTACAATTAAAGACAAAAGTCGTGTTGCGGTTTTGTCCGAAGATTAAATATAACTCGTGAAACGTTATGAGAGCCCTACTACAAGGCAGAGCGCACCAAAAGTTTAGCCCTTCGGCATATGTTATGACCAAATTTCACGACACGAGTTTTGTCTTTCATTGTACATTTTAAAAATATCTATATTTGCACAATAATTATGAATAGAATATTGCGTATGGCAGCCAAGGCAAATTTTCGAACCACTCGGTAGTTTCAGATTCATTCCAAATTCAAATTGTTTAATTTAAAAGAAAACATGAATTAAGCCAAAGTCCAAATCACAACAATCGGATTTAACGAGGGTACAGTATATAGTGTAAATATCCCAGTAGACTGCAGCAGCACCGAAATGTCAGAATTATTTTGATGTTTTAAATCTGATTACTCCAAATATTTTTGTATTATCTGTTAAGGTCTTGATGTGCTTAACAGTAATATATTTCGAAGTCCAAAAATATTTTAAGTCCAAAAATTCAGTTTATAAATATTCTGAGTCCAAAAATTCATTGTTTATAAATATTCTAAGTCCAAAAAATATTCTGAGTCCAAAAATTCAATTTAAAAATATTCCAAGTCCAAAAATGGCCAAAGTTATTCCTGGGTAAATTTCGAGTAATAATAAATTGTATGGTTTTAGGGGTAAAAAATGCCTGCCATTTTCAAGAGCTCCAGCTTGGCACCTCAGTTTTTCATCAGCCACAACAGATTACCTGGACATGGGGAGAGTAACTGTGGGCCAGTGAGGTGCCTATGGATTATTCTCCCCCATGTCCAGGTAGACTGTTGGGCTTGTACCCTTTTCTATTGGTGAATGATAATTCGAAGAGGCTTTTCTCCGGGCACTCTTCCGATTATCCTTTACCAAATTTTTTCAATGTTACTCCTGGCAATGGCAAACACTGCAATCGACTTAAGGGTAAAAAAAGTGAATTTTTTTGCTCAAAATTTGCTATTTTTTCATAAAAAATGGCAATTTTTTTCCATTTTTAGGCTTTTTTTGCCATTTTTTCATGATTTTTACTGTTTTTTTGCAGTTTTCATAGTTTTTTCATAATTTTCAGTTATATATTTTTATTGATTCAGTTTTTTTTTTTATTGTTTTTACTATTTAGTTAATTTTTTTATTCATATATTTATTTTGGATATTTTTATTTATTTATATATATATTTTTTCTTTTGCATATTATTTTTGTATACTGTATAAGATTTTTCTAATGCTTTAAGAAAGTATTTTGCTTCAAAATCTGAAGCTGAACTTAATTTTCTGTAAAAGTTCAAAGTGTTAAAGCAGGGAAAAGGTTAATGAATACTTGTAGTGACGTTTAGACATTTATTAATGCAAACTTAATGGTATTAAAATTTTTTTCTGCAGCGCGGGGGCAGTCCAGCGGCCAGCACGGGGGGGGGGGCAGTCCAGCGGCCAGCATGGGGGGGGGGGGGGGGGCAGGCCAGCACAGGGGGGGGCAGTCCAGCGGCCAGCACCGGGGGGGGGGGGGGGCAGTCCAGCGGCCAGCACCGGGGGGGGGGGGGGGCAGTCCAGCGGCCAGCACCGGGGGGGGGGGGGGCAGTCCAGCGGCCAGCACCGGGGGGGGGGGGGGGCAGTCCAGCGGCCAGCACCGGGGGGGGGGGGGCAGTCCAGCGGCCAGCACCGGGGGGGGGGGGGGCAGTCCAGCGGCCAGCACGGGGGGGGGGGGGGGGGCAGTCCAGCGGCCAGCACGGGGGGGGGGGGGGCAGTCCAGTGGCCAGCACGGGGGGGGGGGGCAGTCCAGCGGCCAGCACGGGGGGGGGGGCAGTCCAGTGGCCAGCACGGGGGGGGGGGGGGGCAGTCCAGCAGCCAGCACGGGGGGGGGGGGGGGGCAGTCCAGTGGCCAGCACGGGGGGGGGGGGCAGTCCAGTGGCCAGCACGGGGGGGGGGGCAGTCCAGTGGCCAGCACGGGGGGGGGGGGGGGGGCAGTCCAGCAGCCAGCACGGGGGGGGGGGGGGGGGGGCAGTCCAGTGGCCAGCACGGGGGGGGGGGTGGCAGTCCAGCGGCCAGCACGGGGGGGGGGGCAGTCCAGCGGCCAGCACGGGGGGGGGGGGGGGCAGGCCCGCGGCCCGCACGGGGGGGGGGGGCAGTCCAGCGGCCAGCACGGGGGGGGGGGGGGGGCAGTCCAGCGGCCAGCACGGGGGGGGGGGGGGGGCAGTCCAGCGGCCAGCACCGGGGGCAGCCACCAGTGTTCAGAATAACATTTCTGTACAAAGTAAAGTTTAAAATTAATAAGAATTTTTTAACCATTAAAATATTTTAAGTCTGGTAAAGACTAAAGGTACTGTAGTGTTTTAGACAAAATCCCTTAACACTTGACAAGGACCAAATGTACAAACCCCATTATATAAAACACTAAATTTGTTTATTACAATCCTTCACCTAATGATCCTTTATATACTGCCTAGTGTCCAGGTAATATCAGTAACTTAAACCATGTACAGTGTACTGTACAAGTTAAGAATCATATTTACAAAACTATAAGCTATCACAAAACTTTCCCACATGCAAGTTAAGTTTAACCAGAAGTTATTGAAGTCACAACTACATAAACCTGTATCTTTGGTTCTTTGTTTTATCAACATGTTTTTATGTTCTTTCGATGACTGCTTTAGGAATTTGTGAATAATGTAACTACTTTTCACTAAACTTAAAACAATGAACTTCTTGCAAGCTGGCCAATCACATTTCTCGTAATATTTACATGATTCTACAACTGGGTACAGTACAGTACAGTATTGTATATTGAAAGTGAACGTTGCTAAATAGCTATTTATTATTAGCTTACACACGGTAGATAGGTAACTTTACATGTTCGTATTATTATACTGTACACAAATCCATCTACATTTCTGAATTCACCAAGTCAAGCATTAATGAGCAAAAATTATTTCTTTAGTTTCAAGTTTTGTATTAAAGGATTTTGAGGTTGTAAAAAGTTATTTGTAAAGTTAATACAGTACTGTACCTGTGAAAGGTTTCAAGCAAGATATTTTCAAAGTACTAATTTATCCTAATACAGTATTGTATATCGCCCTAAACTGAAGGTTTTATCCTCTAGGGAAGTACCACATTAATCCACTTAATTTAGGACAGTAATTGAAGAACTATCAAATACATTAGTGATGCACCATTAATGATACAGTATTTACAGATAACCAGATTCAACAATATTCTGCTGCCAGATTTAAAGTTAATGCTATAATTTAGGTCAATTTCATGAAGCAGGTAAAACAGTTAAAGTCGCTATATTATATAATGTCTCACCCATCCACAAATGCATCAACTTCAGTAAGAGCAGCCAAGTTTTAAATTTCACAATTGCAGCATTTAAGTCTACCCAGCACAATAACAACTCACTGATCTAGTCCACTATTTATAGGTAAATAATTTAAAGGCTGTTTGTAGCTGCAACCATCCAGGAAGAATACCGTGTACAGCAGCTAAATACTATCTGTGCATACAGTACTTTGTGGGAAACGATACCAGACCATGGACGATAAATATTGGCATACGAGGGCTGTCACTCGTCTCAAGTAAAATTTTGGAGCACATCGACCCCCACCTGTACAGATAGTTGTTTTAGCTACTGTACATTGTCTACATTAAATGTATACTTGTGCGGTATAATAAAAAGTACCAACTAATGTTAACTCAAATGGCAACTTTTTTTTCTAGTGTTTAAGACTTATTTTGGAACATTTAATCATTATTTACTCGTTTTCTAATAAAATATTATATTTAAAGGGAGTTTTATCTTTAATTGTTTTCAAAAACTCCTCTCTAGCCTCGAAGACCTACTGTTTGTCATTCATTACAAGTTAATACTGTACTGGGTCATTCTTAGTTCTAATTTGGATAATATTGGTAAATAAAATATCTAATGTACTTCTAAGATGCCATACTATACAAAACAATCTTTCTCGTCAGCAACGGTCTTTACCAGATTATTTTTCTCTTCAGAATAAATAAAAGCTACTTTATCTGGCCTGATAATATATTCATTACCATATAATTAGTACTGTAGACATACCTGCACAGAGGATACTGCCATGTTATCCATCACAAAACTACCAGATAATGAACGGCAGCCGAGTGCGACATTTACAAAAGTTACCAGACCATAACTGGTTTCCTAATTATGTATTTTGCCGTTAATAACATTTTACCGAGTAATTTCTTGACCCAAAACATATGGCAAAATGACAACAGCTAATAATTTGTTTATCGATACCAATTCCACAAAATACTGATATCTGTGATATCTGCAATTTATATCGATTAGTTGGTGCATCCCTAATATTGTACTGTACTAATACTTCATTGATATTTAAACTTAGGAGTCAACTAGACAGGTATTCCATGGGTTACAATTACTGTACTTTGTCGAGTTTAGTGAAGAAACTCCTGAGATTACCTGGACTGGTGTTTCTGGTGCAGGGCAGTGCAGCAAGGGTCATTCCACCAGGAGAAAACTGAGTGGATCCTCCATCTTCAGGTCATCATCCTGGAATGAATAATTGTTACAACTCTGTAATAAACAATTAAATAGTATACCTACACTACTATTATACAGTACATGCTACATCAATGCAGGTATCCCCCAATATACAGTACATATGTCTGATAAACAATAGTTTCAACATGTCTACACTACACAGAAGCAAACTATGAATAAACCCCATTTTGATGCCACTTTTATCTGTGTATGAATAAAGTTTTTCCCTCACAGGAACATAACCCCAATATACAAATTACTTCCACTTAATGAACACATTCCCAAGAATAAAACTGTTGTATATCAAGGGACACCTGTCGACTAGTTTACTGAATAAATGAAGCACTACACAGAACTTCTGAAAAGTGGAGAAAAACGCAATGTTAAGCAACCTTATTTTTACTGTAGCTCTATCTATTAATAAAATCAGTGATAAGCTTGGCTGCAGTGTATTATATAAACCCCTGACTACACTGGTTAACTGCCCCTACAATGTTTTAGTGCTAGATTATTGATGAACATAATGCAAGGTATCTGTTTGTGAAAAAGGTTGTACATTCAATGAGCTGTTGGTAAGAGTAAGGCATAGTAACATTCAACACTTTCCTCCAATTTCTTGTAAGAATGCTGCAACATTAATAAACAAAACAGTGACAATCGGAACCAAGTTCAAATTTTAAGGCCCTAACATTAACAATTACGAGCTATACTAACCCAACTACTACAATCCTCAACAGGCCGTCAACCCAGAACATAAATTAGTAATTCTTTACAACTACATAAAGTTCCTTGTAAAGTTTAATGAAATATTAAAAAAACTAATTTCCACCATTTGTAACATGGGTAAACCACATTCTCCACTAGGTATAAAGTTTATATGGAATACAAGTATATTAATTGTACTGGGAACAACGTACTGGACAACAACACTAGATGCAAGCAAGTCAAGAATGCCAAGGTTGATGCCAGTTACTGTATTTGTGTAACTTAACGAGTGATCCAGTAACTGTATTAATGCTAAACAGGACCTTAGAGCTAGCCAGGTGAAGGTACTTGTTGGTGGAAGAAGGATTTCGATTATAAATGTTGGAAAATTAAACTAAATGCTAGAGAATCCTTGTTGGCAGTATTTACAGGTAACAGAATTGCAGTTAAACCAAGCCAGTTTACAGGAATTAATACACAACAGCATTATGGACGACTGGAGGAATGAAATTACACTGCCAGTAATGCGGACACCATGCTGAATAACAGCCAGTAAACTGTGATAAAATATACTGTATACCGTACTCCAGATCAAACCCACTGAGAAAGACTGGGTAAGATAGCCAACCTGATTCCTAATGAGGGCAATTCAAAGCCCCAAAAGCTTTCTACGTGTGGGCATATCTGACCCAAGACTAAGATAGTTACACACTCAGATCAGGGCAAGACGAGCATTAAATAGTGTTTCACAATAGGATGCAAACCTTCATGCGTTTGAGTGACAACACTGACATGTTCTCAGTCAAGTATTGAAAAAATTATCAAACTAAAGTTGATAAAATTACATTTTCGGCCAATACGCCCTAGTAATTTATCCTGTGTATTTTGAGTTATTCGATTTTGACCTTGAATTCCGGGGGAGGGGGGTGTAGTGGACTTCTCCCCTACAACTGCCTAACTGCGTAGCCACGCCACCACCTGTTACCGTCTTCCCTAGCAACCAAGCGTATCCGCATTCCAATGCCCGCCGTATCTTAGCAACGGAACTAGTCACCGGCTACTTCTCGGGTTTTTCCACCATGACTCATAGCCGCTGCTGGGTGTATATAAGCTCTGTCTCTCCCTTGAGATTCAGTCTGACCAATCTTCTTGAACAAGCAACACCTCCTCCTCTGCCGCTGCCTGGCGACCCTCGCCTCTCCTCCGCCTGCCTGGCGGTCCTCGCTCCCGCCAGCGAGCATGTCCTTCTCTGAGCTTCCTCACCAACCAACTCTCACTCTGACCGATCTTCCTGAACAAGCAACATCTCCTCCAGCAAGCTCCACACTGTTAACATTTCATTCAACCAGGAGGCCAGCAACAGGCAACATCTTCTCTAACGGAGCTCCTGCACACATACCTCCTTCGACAAGCTACTCACCGCACGTCTCTACCAAGCAGCCCCTCACCAAGCAGCCCATCACCACACAGCACCTCCAGCACCAGACTGTCTATCATATAACTTATATATTATACAAGAAAACCACATTAGAGTTTCCTTCCATCCTGAGTGCTAGACAACTTTAATATCTCGATACCCCTACAGGGGTAACCGTTTTAGAGTTATACCCCTAAAGGTATGGAAAAACCTTTAATTTGACCATCTTTACCCCCTGGTTGAAAATCTCCAAATGAGATGTAAAGGTTGGGGATGGTTAAATCAGTCGGCCGTGTATTGGCCGAAACTAAACCATATGGGTACATAAAGTGATGGCGAGCTTCCAGTGTTGGAGTTATACAAGGAGCTTCCTGAGCGCAAATCTTTTTGTACAGATGCATAAACGAACAAAACGTCCCCCATTGACTGAAAAATGACATTAAACTCCTATATTGAAACGGGTGACATGTGTGAATAATTACAGTACTGTATAGGTCACCGAGAGACTGGCATGTTGTGTAAAGTAAAGCCAATTGGTTCATGCTATTGTCCAGCTTATAGGCAGGCAAGGTGTGACTGCATTCAAGTTAATAAACATGTAATAGGGCATTACTAAGTTTTGTGTTCATAACTAGAAGACGCCCGCCCCACTAGACGCCACAGTTTAAGATTAATGACAAGTCCAGAAAACTTACGGCAATTTTTTTTGTAGCGAGTTGTGAATGGTTGGTACAATCTATCGTGACGGCACCGAGTGTGAGCTCTTTCGTAAGTACAGTACTTGCCAACAGTGTTTAACTGTCCGTACATGCACAGTACTTGCCAACAGTGGGTAGCAGAGCCAGTACTTGCCAACAGTAACAGGCAGTACATGCCCAGTACTTGCCAACAAGAGCGAGTACATACTCAGTATATTTGCCAATATCTAGATGCGCTCGACCGCCTCTGGACCCCAGTGGCAAAGTTTAAAGTGAAGGACACTTGACATTTCACTATAGAACAAACTTACTAACCTCAATAAATACGGTGGTGCTGCACTACCCACGCTGACGACCAGTGATGCAGAAAACTGGTCTTTAACACAACAGTAACAGCCAATTGGATCCATCTGTAAATAAATGAAAAAGCTTACGCGTAACATACTTTTAATACTTGTGTAAAATAATTCCTATAACTTGAGACCCAAAATGTAAGTATGATCGTTACTTAAATAAAACTTTACTTAAATATTAAGTCTTTACTGTGACCTTAACTAAACCATATTTCATTAATTTAAATAAAAGAATACGCCAAAAATAGTGAAGTATTCCCTATAGTAACTAGTCAATGTAATTGTTAACGACCATTAACCTGTGCTTGTTCATTAACTCGAGCCCTGTGTATTTCAATAGTCCTTTAAATTACTTTCTTTTAAAAATATATCACTTTGTACAAAAAAAAATAAAAAATACAGCAGCGTTAATACATCGACCTTTACCACCGAAATAAATTAAAAATAAAACTTACCATATACTTCAAGAACAGCGGCCTCCTGGTCAGAGAGACGACCGGCAGCACCTCCCCCCTCAAATTCTCCTCGTGAACTACTCGCCTCTGGCCAATCGTCGTTCTACATAGCCCGTCTCCCCGCCCAAAACATTATTGGAATGAGGGACAATAACAAAATAAATAGAACCTCAATCGTATATACAAATTAATTTATATCGTAATATTGAAAAATAACAACACGGAAAAGATTACGGAAAAATAAATTCAAAGATGAATACAATAATATAATACAAATTGTTCAGCTCGGATACAGGGCTGCCAACATTACTGATTTACTAACAATAATATAATCCTAATTACTAACAATAATACAATACTAATTACTAACAATAATATAATACTTTTCAAATTAATTAAACTTTTAACTCAGGAAACCTTACGTGCAAAAATATAGACCAACTACTTCACCAACTACAATAATGGTAGTTACCGTACCTTACTAGGTAGTTACCGCTGCTTTGAAATAGGTAGATAGAGATAGATAGATAGATAGATAGATAGATAGATAGATAGATAGGCCGGGCAGTGGCGAAGATAAAGAAAAAAAATTTCTGTATTACACAAAAATAATAAAAAAGTTGAAAAGTTACCCATAAAAAATAGTTTTCTCTTATTACGTTATAAAAGAAAACGGACTTAAATAAACAATAACAAGAATGAAATTAAATGCGGGATTGAATGACTACTTTTATTTACTTTACTTTTATTCTCTTCACCACTGATCGGCTTGTTAGCCGCTTGGGCGATCGGTCACGTCTCTGTTATGCACTGTTGGCAAGTACACCGTCTCACAGAGATCCTTCTGCAGCTCTTCACAGTTTCCTTGGTTCTTAATTTCCCCAAATAACTTGGCTTCATCCGCAAACATTTGTATGGAGGAGTGTACAACGTCAGGCATGTCATTTATGAAACAAACAACAGCGGTAGGATTCCGTCCCAGAAGAGGGAAGGATTCCGTCCCAGAAGAGGGAAGGATTCCGCCCCAGAAGAAGGTAGAACTACGCCCTAGAAGATGGTAGGATTCCTTTTCAGAATGCAGTAGGATTCTGCCCCAGAATACGGTATGATTCTGCCCCAGAATACGGTATGATTCTGCCCCAGAATACGGTAGCATTCTGCACCAGAATACGGTAGAATTCTCTCCTGTATACTGCCAGATTCTGGGGTCGTTTATACTAAGGGTAAATACTTAACTCTAATCTTAATTTTTAAGGGTCGCTGCCACCAGACCCCCTCTGGACAGCATGTAGCTCGTTAGGTAGCGTGCAGAGTGGACTAGGCATTGGGTTAGGTTTTCCATTGACCAGATCGATAAGGGGAAAGAAGGGTGAAACCATAACATGTCTTAATTAGTTTATTCCTTATAAAGCATACTGGTAGGATTCTGCCCAAGAAGACGGTAGGATTTTGCCCCAGAAGACGATAGGATTTTGACTCAGAAAACGGTAGGATACTGCCCAAGAAGACGGTCGGATTCCGCCCCAGAATACGGTAGGATTCTGCGCCAGAATAGGGTAGGATTCCGCCCCAGAAGACAGTAGTAGTATGCAATAGAAGGCGGTAGGATTCTGCCCCAGAATACAGTAGCATTCCGCCCCAAAAGACGATAGGATTCTGCCCCAAAATACGGTAGGGTGCTGCCCCAGAATACAGTAGAATTCTGCCCCGTTTAACATTTTACGCCTCACAAAAGTTCACCAAAAAACACTAATAAACCTGTAATTCGGTAACATGCTGCTGTATAACCACAATGAAAAGTTAAACCACGATTTTCATTTGTAACAATATAGTCGGATGACCAGGGCATACCAGTTTACTCGCATATAGCCTCTTTAAATTTACTGTTGTCTTTGGGAGAATGAAAGAGCACGACTCGCACACCAAGGAATATATAACAAGGAAGCTCAACTGACACACATTCCCGTTATTTTCAGAAAAGTCCCCAAATTTTACTACAGCGTCACCTGTGACTGAGCGACTGCACTACTAAGAGAGAATGTATAGAAAACGACATGGGTATACGAAAAAATAGTTTCACGAGTAATTATTTTTGTCATAGCGAGAAAAATAGCAAGGAAGAATTCGAGAAAAATAGAGAAAAAGAGCGAGAAAAATAGTGAGAAAAAACGAGAAAAATAGAGAGAGAAAAACGAGAAAAATAGAGAGAAAAATAGCGAGAATAATAACGAGAAAAATAGCTAGAAAAAATAAACGAGGAAAAATAGCAAGAAAAACTGCGAGAAAAATAAAGAGAAATACGAAAAAAACGCGAAGAGGGGCGAGAAAAAACAGTAAGAAGCAAGAAGAAACGCGTGAGTGGTTTGCAGGCCCTTGTTCCTCCTCGGAGGTTGGTCTGGTTAAAACGATGGTTGGTGTAGCTCTTATAAGAACATAAGAACATTAGAAAATAAGGAGTCTGCAATAGACCGGTTGGCCTGTGCAATGCATGGAAGCTCCTGTATAGAGTTACTACCACTCTCTATCATCCATGAATCTATCTAGCCTCCTTTTAAAACTTTCCAGCGTTCCAGCACGTACTACAAAGTTGCTAAGCTTGTTCCACTTGTCTACCACCCTATTTGTGAACCAGTTCCTTCCTATCTCCCTCCTAAACCTAAACTTATCCAACTTAAATCCGTTGCTACGAGTCCTATCCTGCTCGGATATTATAAGAACTTTATCTATATCTCCTTTATTGATTCCTTTCACCCACTTAAATACTTCTGTCATATCTCCCCGCACTCTTCGTCTTTCTTGGGAATGCAAGTTTAGTTTCTTTAATATCTTGATATGGAAGGTTTCTAAGTCCCTGAATCATTTTCGTCATTCTTCGCTGCACGGACTCCAGTGAATTGATATCCATTCTATAAACATCTCCCGTCCTGATGCCCCTGAGCCTATCAAACTTTCTTTCAGAGTTTCTGACGGGGCATCCTCCACTCAGGCTGAACTAATAGCCCTCCTTGCTGCCCTTCTCGCTGAGGAAGAAGCAGATGGTTTCTGCCCCTTGCTTATCTGCTGCGATTCCAGGTCTGCTCTCGACGGGATCGCATTTGGACCAGGGGGAAAATAAGGACCTCATCCTCCGAATACGAGGGTTAACATTCACACTTCAGGATGCAGGTCGTCCTGTGACATTCCTATGGATACCCAGTCATGTCGGTATCTTGGGGAATGAGGCAGCAGATGGCCTTGCCAAGACTGGCTGCAACAAGGCCACACCCGACTAAGTTGTTCCTCGAACAATTTTACAGCTTAGGACCCAAATTCGCCGCAAACAGAGAGAAGCCCGGGAAGCAGCCATCCCCCTGGACTCCCCGCCCACCTGGTACGATGTCCTCAGTACACTTCCTGACCTCTCGTATGTCTATGGGAAAGGGTCGCGGAAAAGGGATGTGATTGCTGCCCGTATCATCATTGGGTATGACTTTGCTTGGGAGATTGGTATCCCCGCATCCCCTGAGCAACGCTCTTGTACATTATGCAGAAAACCCGACAGCCGCACCCTTATCTACTACCTCCTAAGATGTCCCCACACACAACGCTTCCGTGACGCCTTCTGGACCACCACTCCACGACCCCCTGGCGGAGATACGATTATCCTTCCCATACTGGCCAGATACTATGTAAATAATATTGATAACGTGTTAAAAGAATATCCTACCTTCCTTAGGCTTTAGTAAGCCCCTTTATAATATTTATACTGTATATACTTGTGACACTTGCCAGATGCTTCTGGTGTTATTGTACAGGGGTACCTAGTGACAGCACTAGGATCCCGCTTCCTCTATCAAGGAATCAACTATTGAAATTGAAAATTGAATAGGGGCACCAGAACTGAACAGCATAATCGAGGTGCGGCCTGACTAGCGCATGATATAGTTGCAATATGACCTCCGCACTCTTATTAGTTATACTTCTAGATATAAAACCTATTACTCTGTTTGCCTTATTTCGAACATTAACGCACTGTTTTCTAGGCCGTAGGTCCGGGCTTACAAGTACCCCTAAGTCTCTTTCACAAGTCGACTTCTCTAAGGCTGTATACATTGACAGTATTTGTTCTTCCAATATTAAGTACTGCACTTGCTGGTGTTGAATATTATTTGCCATTTTTCTGACCACTCCTGAAGTTTATTTAAATCCTCTTGTAGTGCATTTGCATCCTGCCTTATTTTGGTGTCATCCGCAAACTTACTTATGTCACTGTTGATCCCAGTATCTAGATCGTTAATGTAGATTAAGAACACGAATGGGCCCAGTACTGACCCCAGGGGAACTCCACTAGTTACACGGCCCCACTCAGATTGAACACCATCTACGCTGACCCTCTGCGTTCTATCGGTGAGCCATGATTTTATCCAATTTAAAACTTTCCCCTCGATACCATGAGCCTTAACTCTTCTCAGAAGCCTCTGATGCGGTACTCTGTCAAATGCTTTGCTAAAGTCTTAGTAAATAACATCGTAATTTTCGTCATTATTTACTACCTCGAAGACCTTCCTAAAAAACGTCAGCAGATTTGTTAAACAAGATTTTCCCTTCGTAAATCCATGTTGAGAGTCGTAGATTAATTTGCTTTTCTCTAAATGTGATCGGATGCTATCTGCTATAATTGATTCAAGAAATTTTCCCACTACTGACGTCAAACTGATCGGCCGGTAATTTGACGCTGATGCTCTGTCTCCCTTTTTTAATATGGGTACTACATTTGCCTGTTTCCACAAGTCTGGCACAACTCCCGTGTCTAATGATTTTATAAATAACTTTCTACGAGGGGTCCGCTAATCTGTTCCTTACACTCTTTCAAAACTCGAGGGAAAATTTCATCCGGCCCTGGGGATTTTGTCTTCTTTAATTTATTTATCTGTTCCGGCACACCCAGGAGACGCCAGCCCCTCCCGTACACTGTGACGTCACCACCAACTGCTGTGACGTCATTACCAACTGCTGTGACGTCATTACCAACTGATGTGACGTCATTACCAACTGCTGTGACGTGATTACCAACTGCTGTGACGTCATTATACCTAGATTGAGAGCATTGTGTTAGGTGTACAATAGGTAATATTTTCATAATAATTACATAGCACTGAGTTAACTATAAAATCTTAATTACTTTTGAGTGAAGTTGGAATTACAATTAAATATGTTATTTTCTGTAAGGTCAAGTATTTCTACCAAGGTCTCTGGACAACAGGTCAAACATAGAGTAGGTATAGATCACTGGGAGTCACAGGTCAGCAAAACATCCGATAGAGACATTTAAGGTCATTACAGGTCATAGGTTAAGTATGGTTAAATGTAAAGTATCTAACATGTTAATTATTGTTTCATTAATATAAGGTCATTGTGATTAGAGGTCAATTTAGGTCATCCAGGGTCAGAGTTCACGAGAAGGTTACTTGTTAATAAGGGCTCTAAGATCAGATGCAGGATATTACTTGGTGATCCTTAATTCTGTCTTTCTGTCTGTCTGTCTGTCTGTCTGTCCAGTCTGTTTAGCTTGTTTCTTCCTCCTCTTTCATCTCCCTTTCTTCCTCCCTTGTTTCTTCTTCTTTGCTCCCACATCCTCATCCTCCCTTGCACCCTCACTCCCCTCCCTTCCTCCCTCCCACCCTCACTCCCTCCTTCTCACCCTCCCTCCCACCCCCCTCCCTTCCACTCACTCTCCATCCCCTCTTTTCCATTCACCCACCCTTCCTCCCTCCGTCCCTCCCTTCCCACCTCTCCCATTCTCTCTCCCTCCCTGCAAGCTACACAACCGTATACAACAATAACTTACACACACACACACACACACACACAACGGGGGGAGGGGGGGGGGCAATCTGAAAACACGTCTTATCTGTCCATTAGCGAGAAGAGTATTGGTTTCAACGATAACAACAGCATAAGTTCGTAAAATCTCTCTCTCTCTCTCTCTCCCTCTCTCTCTTTCTCTCTCTCTCTCTCCCTAGAAAGAAAAGAGAGCATCGTGGTTTTGTTATCTTTAAGGACAAACTCTTCTGTTTTCTTATCTTTAGTGATATCGGTTTTATTTACCCTAAAGCTTCTCCAGTTTGTTTCTTCTTTTAACGTTGGTGATAAGAGAGAGAGTTTTAAGGTGAAAGTAATATGTTATCTGAGGCTTTCTCTACCTTTCTTTGGTATTATGTTAGGGAACTGTTGATACTTAGACACTACTCACGGTCTGTCTGTCTGTCTGTCTTTTAATCTATACATCTGTCTGTCTCTCTGTCCATATATCTATCTATTTTCAATCGTCTTCCACTTTTATGTGAGTTGGATCAAGGGATAGAGAATGAGGCTTAACCTAACTTAACCTAATCTAACTTAACATCCCTATATATCTAACCTTTTGAAAATTACACACACACACACACACACACACACACACCATAGAATATAAGAAACACAAAGACTATCACCAGAAACAAGAATAATAAAAGAGCATTTTGTAGCATTTTAGTAAACCAAAGAAAATGGAAAAAGTTGACAAAGCGCCTTGGTACAACACATCATAACTCAGCTTTTTTTTAGTCAACAAAGAAGACAAATACGCATCATCAGCTCCTGGGAACACACGGTTCATCACTCACATCTTTGGAAATAAACACAAGAACTAAAAATAGCATCAAATAGCATCACCATCATTGTCTTAGTTAATCATAAAAAATAAAGAACAAAAATCGTATTTGCCTGACAACAAAATAACATCAGCATCGTTGGCATTTGGGAATATAAAGATAATCAAGGAGCATCAGTATAAAACAAAAGAACATCAACCAAGTCATCATCAACAACAAAAAGAGATCATCAACTGGGAACAAAAGAGTATCGGCAAGCTCGGCCATACACCATACTGATTACATCATAAATAACCACTCCAACAACAATAACATAAGGCGCTCGAAGGTTACTAATGTTAAATTTCTCGGTTAAATATAGATACTAGAAACTCATTTTAAGAGTGACGTTAATGCCAGTTTTTTCCCGCTGCCACTTGAGGTGTTTGAAGACAGTTACCGGATTGAACTAAGATATGACATGAACTTTACGACCAAAATAGAGAAAAAATTGCACCAAGAACTAAAATAGATTGAGGAATATTACAAGACTATCTCAGAAACTATGTCAAGGAGGTATATACTCCTTGGTAATGCTTAGAGGAAAGTCACTAGGACACAGGGACGGACGCATGAACGCACGGAATGACGAACACACAGAGAAACGGCTACACGGACACACAGACATCATCCTATAAGAGAAACAAGCG
>CAUDMG010002233.1:937500-965000 GCA_958450375.1 Homarus gammarus
CCTCACTTCAAAAAGCTGGTTTTCCGCCATCTTCGTGGTGTAGATTAATATAACCTTTTTCTTTTCTATTTTTAAATTCTTTGTACTAATTTTGTCGCCCCCTTGGCCCCGTTGTGGGTCGATGACCTGTGCCCAGGCGGGCTATTCCCCGTAAAAAAAAAATGTATGTATGTGAAACTATGGGCAAGTTTCTTTACGCCATTTGCCTCTGTCCACCCAGCAGTAATTGGGGACCTGGATGTTAAACGAATTGCTGATTGTGTTCCGGGTTAATGGCTAGCCAGTGCAGTTGGCGAGTTGTCCAGTCATCTCGGATTATTTCTTGACACTGGGTCATGCAGCTCGTTAACTCAGGGCGTGGTTGTTGTGTTGGCGACAGCTTCTACACCTTAAACAAATTCACGCGTAGGTGGCCCTTGAGCTGACCATCTTCGCTACACGAGGGGCAACCATTATAATTTTGTAATTTGAGTAATTTTTTTCCAGGTACTTACCGCATGTATTTCGGGCTATATCTCTTGTAAGTATAAACGTAACGTACAGGTAACTAATTAATTTAAGGTAAAACCCCAAACATAACATAAATGACATAAAAATTACACTGAGACTCTACCATAACTAGATACGTCCACTTAGCACCAGTTAGGTGACAGAATTATAAACTTTTTCTGAAAATTTTCAACAATAATTCCTGGAGGGTTAAAACCATCGTAATCAAAGAGTTAAGTGAGTTTAATTCGCTCGTTCATTTTCATTTAAAGGAAAATTTATCCTACGACACTTTGAGAATATGGACTCAAGTATATAAGAAAAGGATGGCTGTGTTTGCTTAAAAAAACACGATGACAATTAAATAAAAAAGACAGAGATAATGTTGGAAGAGAGGGTGATATTAGGGGGGGGGGGGTGGCGGATGGTGGGGAGGGATGGTGGGGAGGGTCGTAAGGGAAGGGTGATGGAGAGAGAGAGAGAGAGAGAGAGAGAGAGAGAGAGAGAGAGAGAGAGAGAGAGAGAGAGAGAGAGAGAGAGAGAGAGAGTAATTCTCCTCCCCTTGACAACGAAGGGTTCCAATAATGAACTCCAAGATGGGTTTAAGACACAACTCGACCCTACAAAGTCACCCAAAAGTAAAATTATACCACCGTCCCGATAATGATAATATATCCTCCTCACCCATTATTATTATACAAACCAAGAGATCAAACACATCTTACAGAACAACAATATAACCAATCCCTTGACCAACCAGGAGAAGAGGTGTCACTCAGGATAGTTTAAAAAAAAAATTCCCAGTTGTATTTTTTTCATTCTAATCCCCCAATCATTTTAATGGCAAACCTACGATACCAGAGGAAATTTATAATCGTCACCTAATCCACACCAAACTCCTGAGAAATGGACCACCAATCTTACGAGACTTGGGATCATTTATAGCGTTTTACAATCACTGGTCGAATCTCGTGTCTTAATCCTAGACCAATAAGAGGATTAAATTAAAAAAAAATTGCATCTTTCTAATCACTAATGAAGTCTACTGTCGAATATCTGATAGGATTAGACAGGAGTGATATGGTTGTGGAGATAGACAGGCATGTAGACAGGCATTAACAGTGAAATAAACAGGTAGATAAAACACAGAAAGTAAAGACGAACAAACAAACAAAGCGACAGACAGACAGACAAACAGACAGACAGACAGACAAACAGACAGACAGACACACTTGGTAACGGCGAAATCAAGGAGGTGCGTTACCATGACAGCCCCGTAACAAGATGACACACCTGGTTATGTCAATTATTGCAGCGAGGCGCCACAGTCCAGGTGAACACAGGTAAACAGTATATTTGTAAACACAGTCAAGATTCATTGGTTAATCCTTTGTAGATGTGACTCTTATGGTAAGGTTTGGAATAGTACTTTAATGCCTCAATAAAGCAAAAGTTCGAGATTCACGGGTTAATTCTATGGTGATGTGGTTCTTGTGGTAAGGTTTAGGATAGCACTTTAATGACTTAATTACGGATGTATGGATACACGGGTAAGAATCACAGGTTGTTTCCCCGAGAATTACACCCTTATGGACTTTATGTTGTATGACCAGTTTCTCTCTCTCTCTCTCTCTCTCTCTCTCTCTCTCTCTCTCTCTCTCTCTCTCTCCAACGTTCTTTCTCTTCTATTTCAACAGATATTTAAATTATTATATCGGTACTCTCTCAATCTCTCTCTATCTCTAATCACAGTTCCACTCTCACTCTCACACTCTCTCTCCAATCATACTTCCACTCTCTCTCTCTCTCTCTCTCTCTCTCTCTCTCTCTCACTTAAACAATTAAATGATCATATCGGTACTCTCTCTCACTCTCTCTAATCACACTTCCACTCTCTCTCAACCTCTCCCACACACCCAAACAGAGAATTTAATAATAATATTTTTTGTTTTACTTCTCAGAAACTTGACTGGAGTGTTGCGAGTTCCCCAGAGAGACATGACAACGTTTTAACTCGCGAATGTAATTGAATTTGACCCAAACAGCTCGGAAGTTAGATTGGATTTGGTGTGAGGTGATAATTTTGTACAAGGTTAAGCCCTCACACCGCTGGTAATTCCTTGGGATATGTTGCTAGAAGTCCTCCTCAGCTTTTGTGTGAAATCTTGTTTAACAGTTTCACAGATGATGTCCATAATGGGTGGAATCTACTTGTGGGGGTGTGATGGTAGGGTGTGTGGTGGTGGGGGTGTGTGGTGGTGGGGGGTGTGTGGTGGTGGGGGTGTGTGGTGGTGGGGGTGTGTGGTGGTGGGGGGTGTGTGGTGGTGGGGTGTGTGGTGGTGGGGGTGTGTGGTGGTGGGGGTGTGTGGTGGTGGGGGTGTGTGGTGGTGGGGGGGTGTGTGGTGGGGGGGGGGTGTGGTGGTGGTGGGGGGGGTGTGTGGTGGTGGGGGTGTGTGGTGGTGGGGGGTGTGTGGTGGTGGGGGTGTGTGGTGGTGGTGGGGGGGTGTGTGTCTACCTCAGTACACACACATATAGGTATGAATATTCCGTCATCAGTATCAAATTATTATGTAAATGAGGGGGATGGTAAGGCAGGGCTGACAGTATAAGGAGCTGACAGTGTGAGGAGCTGGCAGTGTGAAGGAGCTGACAGTGTGAAGGAGCTGACAGTGTGAAGGAGCTGACAGTGTGAAGAAGCTGATGTGAAGGAGCTGACAGTGTGAAGGAGCTGACAGTGTGAAGGAGCTGATATGAAGGAGCTGGCAGTGTGAAGGAGCTGACAGTGTGAAGGAGCTGATAGTGTGAAGGAGCTGCCAGTGTGAAGGAGCTGACAGTATGAAGGAGCTGACAGTATGAAGGAGCTGACAGTGTGAAGGAGCTAACAGTGTGAAGGAGCTGACAGTATGAAGGAGCTGACAGTATGAGGAGCTGACAGTGTGAGGAGCTAACAGTGCGAGATAAAATTAGACAAATGACATCACCAAAAAAACTCATAAAAACAAAAAAACAACAACAATAATAATTAAAAAAAAGTCTTTATGTCAAAAAAAAAAGACATGAGACATAAAACACAATAATTAAATAACTAAGACGAAAAGTAAAAAAAAAAAAAGTAAAAGGCTAGACTAAGACGCAATAAAAAACTCAACTAAAGTGACTCAAAGAACATGGGGTAACAGGATTAAACAGAAGATAAACAAACACACAGACAAGAGTTGCGAGGCTCAAGATGCCACAGTGATTTACGACTGAGAAGAGAGCAAGATAGATGGCTGGGATAAATGAGGTAAGAGAGAGAGAGAGAGAGAGAGAGAGAGAGAGAGAGAGAGAGAGAGAGAGTACAGGTCATCCCAGGTCATGATAGTATACACCTGGTTATAATAAAGAGTTTTCACCTGTGTTGACCTGAACGTTGACGACATCACCACCAGAACTGATCTTTATCGAAGGAAATTTAAACTCATGGAGGTGGAGACGTTTTCTGGCCTCACTGAAACGTTTCGAACTGATGATATGAGCTGATATACCCAAACGTTTCGAAGTGGTATTGTGAACTGATATACCCAAACGTTGTGAAGTATAAAGGCGAACTACTTTACTCAGATATCCCGAATCATTCATGGATAAAGTGTAAAAATATTTCTAAGCTGTTTCGCTCAAATGCCTCATAAAGATGAATGGATTCGTTCAGGTGTCTCACTTGCATGACGGTAGAAGGTTCACTCAAGCTCGGAACAAAGGGAAGGAAAATGACTGTGAATCACTGAGGTTTTAAGGCTCTTCACTGTTCACTGCTACGATGGATTTCCTGGTCACTGTATCATTGTATCTCACTGTCCATTAAAGTGTTTTTAGGAGCTAAGATGTTTAGTGTTTATGTAAATATAAAACACACACTAAAACACACACACACACACACACACACACACACACACACACACACACACACACACACACACACACACACACACACACATATATACATTCTTAAACTTATTTTTTTTTCCACAGGAGTTATCAACACACACCCAACTAACCAGACGTTTCAATAAGAATATTCCAGTGATCCAGAGAAAAAATCGCCCCAAGCTCCTCCCTTTCAGCTCCTGTTATGGTGAGGGGGATGGTGAGGGAGGATGGTGAAGGAGGATGGTGAGGAAGGATGGTGAGGGAGAATGGTGAGGGTGGGTGGTGAGGGGGATGGTGAAGAAGGATGGTGAGGGTGGGTGGTGTGGTGAAGGAGGATGGTGAGGGAGAATGGTGAGGGTGGGTGGTGAGGGGGATGGTGAAGGAGGATGGTGAGGTGTGGGTGGTGAGGACTCATCAAGAAAGTGGACCCAGGCTCAGGTAGTCTTTTATGGTGTACTGAAGTGTGACTATCGCACACACACACACACACACACACACACACTTGAACAGAGAAAAACCTTTAACATAACATTATTTAATATGACATAACATGACTTGATAGGACATGACCTAATATAACATGACTTGATATGACATGACCTTACATGAAATAACATGACCTAACGTGACATAACATGTTAGTGACAAATATTAGACATAAATTCTTCCTGCCGCCACCCTACCAGACCCTCCCCTGCCTCGGGATTGAACCAACGTCCCCCTAGTGTGAGAAACAAATTGCTGCCCTTAAGCCACGGCAGTCCCACTTAGCCTCTCTCTATCTTTTCTCTTTCTTTCCGTTTTGTTTCTTTTTTCGTCTCTCTCTCTCTCTCTCTCTCTCTCTCTCTCTCTCTCTCTCTCTCTCTCTCTCTCTCTCGGGTGTAGAACGATCGTACATCTAAGAGCTGATGGCCATTGGTTGAGCCTTACTGTCCCCTTGAGCAAGCTTCCCTGGGGCCTTACGACACATTCTTTTACGTTACTGGAGATGTGAGAACGTGTTTAACTAACCCACAAAGACAGATTCTTAACTCTCAAGTTTTATTCTCGTAAGACTTTAGGTATTAACTATAATACATATAGAACGATCTTTGGAGAATTCGTCTTCGTGTCGTAACTTAAAGAGATTCAATTAGTCCCATCCTCACGTATGCTATTTAGAAGACAGACTACCATTCGATAATCCATTTTTACGTCGTAACTCAAGAATCTCATTTGGACGAGTTCTTACAAATCTCAATTACGGTAAAAAAAATTAAGGTTATAATCTTTTGAAAATCTGGAGGTTAGGAGCGATTTTCTACGGCCATTCCTTGTCTATCTGGTCGTAACGAGTCGTACTGTCGACCATAATGATCCCGAGGCTATGACGGGTGTTTCCCCTGATACTGTGACCTGGGCACTATGGGGAGGATGGTGGGGAGGGTTTGGGGAGGAGGGAGGAAGAGAAGGGGGAGGTAGGAAGGGTTGGGGAGGAGGGAGGAAGATAAGGGGGAGGTAGGAAGGGTTGGGGAGGAGGGAGGAAGATAAGGGGGAGGTAGGAAGGGTTGGGGAGGAGGGAGGAAGAGAAGAGGGAGGTAGGAAGGGTTGGGGAGGAGGGAGGAAGAGAAGAGGGAGGTAGGAAGGGTTGGGGAGGAGGGAGGAAGAGAAGAGGGAGGTAGGAAGGGTTGGGGAGGAGGGAGGAAGAGAAGAGGGAGGTAGGAAGGGTTGGGAGGAGGGAGGAAGAGAAGAGGGAGGTAGGAAGGGTTGGGGAGGAGGGAGGAAGGGAAGAGGGAGGTAGGAAGGGGTGCGGAGGAGGGAGGAAGAGAGAGGGAGGTAGGAAGGTTGGGGAGGAGGAGAGGAAAGAGGGAGGTAGGAAGGGTTGGGGAGGAGGGAGGAAGAGAAGGGGGAGATAGGAAGGGTTGGGGAGGAGGGAGGAAGAGAAGGGGGAGGTAGGAAGGGTTGGGGAGGAGGGAGGAAGAGAAGAGGGAGGTAGGAAGGGTTGGGGAGGAGGGAGGAAGAGAAGGGGGAGGTAGGAAGGGTTGGGGAGGAGGGAGGAAGAGAAGGGGGAGGTAGGAAGGGTTGGGGAGGAGGGAGGAAGAGAAGGGGGAGGTAGGAAGGGTTGGGGAGGAGGGAGGAAGAGAAGAGGGAGGTAGGAAGGGTTGGGGAGGAGGGAGGAAGAGAAGAGGGAGGTAGGAAGGGTTAGGGAGGAGGTAGGAAGAGAAGAGGGAGGTAGGAAGGGTTGGGGAGGAGGGAGGAAGAGAAGAGGGAGGTAGGAAGGGTTGGGGAGGAGGGAGGAAGAGAAGAGGAAGAGGAGGAAGGTGGAGAAGGGTTGGAGAAGGAGGAGGGAGGTGGGGAAGGGATGGGAAGGAAAGAGGAAGATGGGGAAGGGATGGGGATTAGCATAGCGTCTGCCTAATTAGGATCGATACACACATAGGTAAGCATTAAATAGCACCAGTTCTCTCAGCATCGTTAATACACATCTAAACGCATGACGCATGAGACAGTACGCACCAATAAGAATGACGCATGAGACAGTACGCACCAAAACGAATGACGCAATAGCTAATTCTTAACCAGGCATGACGCACCAAAACGCACCAATTCATCAACAACTCTCAAAGTCAAAACAATTCACCCGCGTAAAGACCAAAAATCGTACGACGAGTGACGCATGACCCAAGGAGGGGGGGGAGGGGAGGGGGGAGAGGGGGGGAGAAGGGGGGGTTGGGAGGGGGAGAAGGGAGGGGGTAGGAGTTGTCGGAGTGGATTTTAATTACCTTGGGAGGAGCGTTGGGTGGTGTTGACGTTGTTGTGTTGGGTGTTGATATATTGCTACAAGTCCACCTCTCTCTCTCCACGGCTTTCTAACCTACTTTCTTTTAGCTTTCTTTATTTTTTTTTTACTTTTTTTAACTCTCCTTCGTTTCTCTTGTACTTTCTTCCTGATCTCTTTGTTTTCTCTCGTATTTTCTTCTTACTTCCTTGCTTTCTTATACTTTCTCTCTATTCTTTTCTCTGTGGTATCGTGAGGAAAGAGGGAAGAATATAAATATACTTTCTCTAAACAGTTCCTCTCTCTTTTTCTCTCTCTTTCTCTCTATTCGACCTTTCTCCTTCCCCCCTTTCTCCTAACTCTCTGGCTGGTTGAAAGAAAGGAACAAGTATCAGATGTTAGATCCATTCTCTCTCTCTCTCTCTCTTTCTGTCTTCCTTTTCTTACCCTCTCTTTCTCTCGTATCTCCTTTCTTTTCCGTTTTCCCTCTCTGTCACTGACCTATGCCTAGCTTTCTTTTTTTGGGGGGGGGGGCTTTCTTTCAGCTCTTTCTCTCTCCTCCTGGTCGTTTTCTCTCTGTTATTGCTGTTATATATATCTTTCTTTCTCTCTGCTTTCAATTTTCCTTCTCCCTCTCCCTCTCCCTCTCCTTCTCCCTCTCCCTCTCCCTCTCCCTCTTCCTCTCCCTCTCCCTCCCTCTCATCCCCAGACAGTATACCCACGACTCAACACTGTAAAAAGAAAATCTTGACTACTAAAAAAAAAAAAAAAAAAAAATTGTCACGTGTCGTTCCAGAGAAAATTAATTCAGAATTTTTTTTCAGGTGGGGGGGGGGAGGGGAAGGGAGAGAAGGAGGGGGGGTGAGGAGGGGTGCAAAGGGTGAAGGTGGTGGGGGGGGGGGGGTAGGGAGGAATATTTATAGCCAGGATGAAGTCAGAAATAAAATTATATCCGGGAATTATTATTTTTTTTTACCAGGACGACGTGAGATATTTAGACTACGTTCATTTTGGTTATGTTAAAGGCTTATTATTTTCCTAGGAGTAAGTGGGGGGAGTCTCTAATGTATGTATGTATGTATGTATGTGTGTATGTATGTATGTATGAAAGGTAAGGTAAGGTAAGGTCAGGGCAAGTTAGGTCAGGTTTTTCGGGGGGGGGGGGTGAAAGTGATGGTGAAAGTGATGGTGAAAGTGATGGTGAAAGGAAATATAAAAAAAACAAAACATGAAGTGAAAGTGACACACACACACACACACACACACACACACACACACACACACACGTTATCTAAAAACTGTTTCTCGTTTCAGAATCATGGCTATTTATCTCTCTCTCTTTCTCTCTCTCTCTCTCTCTCTCTCTCTCTCTCTATTATCTTACTGTTCTTCATCTCTCCCCTCTTTTCTTCCTCCTCTCTCCATTCTTCCTCTATTCCCGTCTCTGTTTTATCTCTTACCTATTCTCTTCTCTCTCTCTCTCTCTCTCTCTCTCTCTCTCTCTCTCTCTCTCTCCTCGACTGTCAACACGAAATAAACTAACCGGGGTATGTATGTACTTGAGTAACGACGGTGTCTGATTGGCCGATTCGCTGACCAATGAGACGCGAATTGCTCACTCTTCTTCTTCTTCTTCTTCTTCTTCGTTCGCCTCCTTCCTCCTTCTCCTCCTTCGTTTCTCTCTTCTCCTCCTCCTATTTCTCTTTCTTCTCTACCCTTCCTCTTCTCTCTGTTACGCTTCTCTCCTCCTATTCTCCCTCTTCCTCCCACTCTTCCTCTCCCACAAGAGCCTTTGATGTGAGCGTCTCTATGCCTCCCTGGCCGAGTCTCCCCCACATAGAGAGATACTTTCCCCCACAGAGCGATATCCTAGCTAGTAAATGAGATACTTTCCCCCACAGAGAGATATCCTAGCTAGTAAATGAGATACTTTCCCCCACAGAGAGATATCCTAGCTAGTACATGTATAAACCAAGTATACATATATCAACATGTATGTGCAGCATATTCTCACATTAATACACTACAAAATATAAGACACTCGAGGGAGATTTTGGTACAAGATTTATAGGTGGGCGTCCGTCCCAATTTTAACCAGGTGGCGGGGACAATATGTCTTAGGGCAGGTGAGACCAATGTGTCAACGAGGAATTTTCAGGGACTATCTGGGATTTGGGGGGGGGGGGGGGGATTTAGGGTATTTTTAAGGGATTTTCGGGGTTTTTGGAGATTTTAGGGGGATAAATTAGGGGAAAATTTCGGAGATATGATGGGATATTGAGAGATTTTTTTAGATGAATTTCGGGGATTATCATTGATTCTAGGGACATTATTTGTCTGTCTGGGGAGTCTTGGGGGGGGGGGGGGGAGTTATTTTATTACTGGGCGAGTTATACAGGAGGATTATCTTATTGCTGGGATTATATTACGGGGAAGGAAGGAAGGAAGGAATATAGGAAGGAAGGAAGGAAGGAAGGAAGGAAGGAAGGAAGGAAGGAATATAGGAAGGAAGGAAGGAAGGAAGGAAGGAAGGAAGGAAGGAAGGAAGGAAGGAAAGAAAGAAAGAAGAAGAAGAAGAAGAAGAAGAAGCTAAGACTCACAGACCCACCATCACCACCATCACCTACAGTAGACAGCAGCAGAAGTAGCAGCAGAAGGACAATAAAGCTAACTGGTCCCTCAACATAGCAAGAGTCACATTTGAATAAATTTACAGCCGAGTAAACTTGTCCCTGTGTGTGTGTGGTGAACCTGACTGAAGGAATGTTGAGCCAGGATAGTGTTTGATGCTGACCCCCACCCCAACCTCATCCCACCCCAACCCCACCCCACCTCACCCCACCCCACCCCAACCCCACCCCACCTCAACCCCACCCCACCTCAACCCCACCCCACCCCACCCCACCCCAACCCCACCCCACCCCACCCCACCCGTTGACAAAGGCTTGTTTCATGAATATTCCTCATAGGTGTCGATGTAAGAATGTGCTTTAAACTGCTGGACTTGAGGTGATAGGCGGTATATAGCGTTGGACTTTTCGGCAGAATATGAACTATGGTGCTGGACTTAAGGTAACGGACTTAATTATGGTGCTGGACTTAAGGTAACGGACTTAATTATGGTGCTGGACTTAAGGTAAAGGACTTAATTATGGTGCTGGACTTCATATAATACCAAATATTTCATTGTATTTTAGATAGGGCAGGAAGTTTGGCCTTATTTGTACATGAAGTGATATTTATGGCTACGAAATTGAGTCATGTGTACATAGTGTGAGTTATGTACACACAGTGAGAGTTATGTGTACCAGGAACAGTTCTGGCAAGACACTATGGGATATTTTTTTTTATTTATCAAGGCGGACCATTTGTTGACTTAACCCCCCCCCTGCTGTGTGTGTGTGTGTGTGTGTGTGTGTGTGTGTGTATGTGTGTGTGTGTGTGTGTGTATGTGTGTGTGTGTGTGTGTGTGTGTGTTATGGGGATAAAATACAAAAATAATCTAAACCCACCTGAGTGTTTTGTTGACAATGATGACGTCACAAGATGGCTGACAGACAAAAGACTTTTTATATCCAGGATGAATATAACATGTTCATCCACCTTCTTCGTATCACCTGGAAAAAAAAAAACATAGTCAAAAACACTACAGGTTCAACACAGGTTCAACACAGGTCAGTAAGGTCAACAAAGGTCAGTACAGGTCACAGACAAACTCACTTCCTATGCTGTGTATATTCCTGATTCAAGTCTCCAGTGTTGCATAGTTCAGGTGTGGGGTGTTGTAGAGCCTGGCAGGTGTGTGACATAGCTGCTGGCCGTACACGTGTGGTCACTTGCATATGTGGGTTATTAATGTGTTCCTTGTGTAGCGGTTACCTCCTTGTGGTGAGAGAGAGAGAGAGAGAGAGAGAGAGAGAGAGAGAGAGAGAGAGAGAGAGAGAGAGAGAGAGAGAGAGCCAAGCCAAGCCAGCCGTAAATTCACCATGGTTGCCAAGGATGGAGAGAAACAGTGTCACCAGATTAATAATGTCCCCCTTGAGCAGCCTCGGCCAGGGTCATGTCCAGCAGCTGACACCACTAACTCTCTTCCTGAGCTGGCAACACTGTAGACGTAAACACCACCCTCCCAAAAGTCTCCTATATAATATACTACATCTCCTATACTATATTATTCCCCCGCTCTGGTACTACTTTTAGAGATATATAATATACATAATCACTATAGACACACGCCTATTGAACGGCCATATAGTATTTCTATATATATACATACCTTATAGACTATAGACATTATATATATATTTTGTACAGATAATATTTCCCCTTGCTATATAAATTAAGTTATCTATATTACGAGTATAATTTTTCCCCAGTATATCTACTACTCATTAACCTCTCACAGCGGGATCAGTGTGTGTGTGTGTGTGTGTGTCATGTTAATATGCAGACCAGAGTGTTGTGTCAAATTTCCCCTGAGAGTAGTGTCCTTCATAGGTCTTAAACAATAATGAACCATCTCTCATCACTGAAGTTCTTAATTAGTGTTTCCTGTATATAACTACCTAGACAAACACATAAACACCTACACCTACACTACCTACATTACCTACATACCTACACTACCTACATACCTACACACCTACACACCTACACACCTACACACCTACATACCTACATACCTACACACCTACACACCTACATACCTACACACCTACATACCTCCTACACACCTACACACCTACATACCTCCATACCTACATACCTACACACCTACATACCTACATACCTACACACCTACATACCGACACTATTTACACATCTACATACCTATTAAGAACATCACAATAGGCTCTAAACTAGCTAATAGCGTATCCTTGTGTGTACAGGATACGTTAATAGTGCATGTGTATACAAGAGAGACTATTACTGTATGTATGTATGTATGTATGTATGTATGTCTTTGTACGTACAGGAGACATGAATTGAACGCTAACTAACAAGAATTAAATCCTACCTTCACTTTATTAACAAATATTAACATAAAAACACTATACACAAAATCTATCCCTCATCCTCTCCGCCGAAAAAAAAAAATAATAATAATCGTAAATTTTTATCAATAATTCACAAAGAGATATAAAAAAATCGTACGACAATTTTTTAACAACAAGGACACAATTGTAAGAAACATTTTTACATTGAGAAATATCCTTAAGACACCGAATTATTGAGAATACAAAGGTGAAATAGCTGTAGAATTCCCCTCCCGCCCAACGGCAAGACCATGCAAATGTAATGGCTCGAATTCTCTCTTTGGTAATACTCCAGGTTGCTCTAAGGTGGAGTAATATTCCTCGAGGAGTAGTTATCCTGAGCTTCTAATACTCCAAGGACCAAAAATACTCCTGCTAGTATTCTCTAAGTGTCAATAACACTCCAGAATACTCCAAATTCCAACAATATTCCCTCCTAGTATTCCCCTAAGTGGGTGCACGTACTCACAACTTCTCCCTCTGGGTATTTACACGCGAAAGTAAAGTAACATGTAGAAACGTTTCCAAAATTGCATGTTGGAATTTAATACGCCTGTTACAAGTTGTTTATTGCATTATTAGTGGTAGTTACGTGTCTGAGTATGTGCTTGTTCGATATGTGTGTGTGTGGGGGGAAAGAAGGGAAAGGGGGGAAAGGGGGGAATTGTGTCTTGTCTATGTAGCAAACTGGTTAAGAATGTCGTTGAATCATCTACAGAACATTATTCGATTCCCCAGATCTATTGAGAGGACCCAGTTAACATTTATGGTCAGATAAGAGACAAAATAAAAACTAATTCAAGGTCATGTGTCTGATAAGAGCTTCAGGTATTCTATTTAGGATAGTGCGTTTACAGGGGCTCGTCAGGTTTTGTGCAGTGTGGCAGCGCTGTGTTTGTTTACATTCGACATGAGGAAACTCGCAATAGTACCTACTATGGAATCAAACTAATACGGGCTTCAGGTAACACGGGCTTCAGATAACACGGGTTTCAGGTAACACGGGCTTCAGGTAACACGGGCTTCAGGTAACACGGGCTTCAGGTAACACGGGCTTCAGATAACACGGACTTCAGGTAACAAGGGTTTCAGGTAACACGGGCTTCAGGTAACACGGGTTTCAGGTAACACAGACATCAATACGCATACCAAATTAGCCTTCCCTCCCCCTCCCAAACAGATCCACCTCACCTGAACCTAATCAACCACCACACCTGAACCTAATCAACCACCACACCTGAGCCTAATCAACCACCACACCTGAACCTAATCAACCACCACACCTGAACGTAATCAACCACCACACCTGAACCTAATCAACCAACACACCTGAACCTAATCAACCACCACACCTGAACTTAATCAACCACCACGCCTGAACCTAATCAACCACTACACCTGAACCTAATCAACCGAACACATTATTGGCTCATATCCCAGGCACCGTAGGGCATTAAGCCTCACTTTAAATTGTGTTAATAACCCAAATATTTTCCAGAATCACCTGCAGGCGCAATAGATGTACATTAGTCCATTGTTGCACGAAATTGAATCTGCAATATACCGTGACGGCCAGGAGGTGTTGTTGCATTATCTACCTGGCTAATTAAGGTAAAAGACGAGCTATAAAAAACAAAACATGGGAGTAAATACAATGAGATAAATAGTATAATGAAGAGTTAATTAGATCAGAGATTCGTTTTAGCAGTTTAAATGATCATGAATGTTATCTTCGGTGTTATGTTGTGTTTTAATAAAGGTGAATGAGAAAGAAAAACACGAAATAAAGGGGGAAAACATTATATCAGGTTTAATAACATAAATTTCAGTTAGTATCGTTCATTATTTTAGAGTTTAGTGGTAAGTGAATGTTACCTTAGGGATATATAATGGTTGATTAACATGGAAATAACCTAACCTAACCTAACCAAACCAAACCTAAACTAACCTAACCAAACCTAACCTAAACCTTCATCCCTCCAGGTAGCGTTAGGGTGTTTAATCATCAGGTAAATTAATCTGTGGGGGGGGGGGGGTAGGTAATCTTCAGGTGATCCCATGTCTTTGATAATAGTTAATTCTACTTTTTACATAATTTTCCAGTTAATTAAACCAATAAATGAGAAAAAAACAATTTGGGTGTTTGTGCTTTGTAAGATCCATAATAACTTGGTCTTTTGAGGGAATAAATTGTGTGTTTTTTTGGGAGGGGCCTTATTTGTTGTCTGATCAAAGCGATACTTAAACACACACACACACACACACACACACACACACCTAACTATGCTTTCCCTACCTAGTCTTCCTCCCTAAATGCCACACAACGTAAACACCTAGAAAAAGTGCAAAAGAGGGCATGTAAGATTATTCTCTCCCCTTCCTACTCCACATATCAAGAAGCGCTCAACACACTGACCCTTTCGACTCTCACTGACCATCACCACAACCTCATCTGCAAGTCTGGGGGGGAGAAGCTTCTGCACCATCCTCACACCGTCTTCTTCTCCCACCTCAGATCCCTCGTCTGCGAATTACTGCTCGTCACTTCAACCGCATTCAGACGATATAAGAACAGTACATTCTCAACTATCGTAAAATAATTATCAGCATATCGTAGTTAACCAGTGTGTTTATTCTCAGCTAATCTTACTTCTGCCGTCACTTAATCCGTGTTGGGGGAGAGAGGAATGAGGATCTCAGACGGACGAACATACAGAAGGAGGGAGAGATGGAAGGAGGGAGGGAAGGAGTGAGAGAGGGAGGGAAGGAGTGAGGTACAGTGAGGTAGAGTGAGGGAGGGAAGGATTCAGAGAGAGAGAGAGAGAGAGAGAGAGGGAGGGAGGGGGGTGAGTGAGAGAGGGAGAGAGAGGGAGGTCGAGGGTACAGACAAAGGAGTCTTCTCTATTGCTCAGTTAATTCCCGCTTTTGTTTTTAATTGCTTTTCTTTGTTCGTGTTTCTTCCTCTTTCGCTTTGTTGTGACTTTTTGGGTTATTTAATTTGTGTTGTTGTTGTCGCTTTTGTTATTTGTTGTGTTTTTGTTTTAGTTATTATTTATATTATTGTTCCGTAATTTCTCTAACCTTAACTGACCAATCACGTAACACTATAACATGACGTCATAATTATCACAACCAATCATAATATCCGTAAACAACAACGATTTAATTATTAGGTCTATTTATCAGTTAAATATTTAAATGACGGCTGGTGTTGTCATAATTGTATTTGATGTTAATTAATGCTGACGGTTTACCAAATGGCGTCATGGAATTTTTGAGAATTGAAAATAACGATTAACGGAATTATAGTATATTAGCGATATATATGATGACGTCATAGATATGTTCATGGGGCAGCCAATCATCTGAGAGAATTTCATGAAGTTCGAGTGACGTCATAGATATGTTCATGGGGCAGCCAATCATCTGAGAGAATTTCATGAAGTTTTCGTGACATCATGGATATGTTCATGGGGCAGCCAATCATCTGAGAGAATTTCATGAAGTTCGAGTGACGTCATAGATACGTTCATGGGGCAGCCAATCATCTGAGAGAATTTCATTGACGTCATTTAAACCAATACACCCAATGAACTAACAGACGTGAAAGGAGTGAGATTATGTCATATTTAACAGCTTATCATTAACGTGTATTAATAAGATTGTGGAAGCTTCGATGGAGTGGATACAGAACTAGTTACTTCTCCTGATGGTCGATAGTTTGAGCTTGGGACGTCTCAAGACCACCCAAGTGTACCCCCCCAAAAAAAGAAAGAAAAAATACAATAAAATAGGCTTAATGTATTGTGAATGTTAGGCCTACGGGAACCTAATTTCACTAATAGCAAACGGAGCTTTATTGTACACAAGATGAATGATGTCATTTCACGCATCAACCACTTCTTGAAGACAACCATAGCGACCAGACGAGCCAGCGAATCAACTCACAGAAAAACTGGGATGTCAACCAGCTGTTCATGACTGAGGCAGCGAATCACCTTACAGTAAAAGCATGACGTCAACCAGCTATCCAGACAAGCCAGCCAATCACCTCACAAAAGAAGCGTGACGTCAACCCTACTGTCGACCAATAACCGGCAAGGATTAACTGCAAGAGACGCGGGAGGCTGGCTGGCGAGGGTTAATATCGCGGGAGTATTGTTACCGTAAGAAGGTAATGAGCGCGGCGTCCATCACAGCTCCATCATGGTCGACAACATCATAAAGACCGTGCAAACAATGATGACGACACACACACACACACACACACACATTAATATAATGACTACCGAAATAAATTGCTGAGTCATAGTGAGTCATCATAAGTGGTGGTTGTTATTGTATTATTAGTGGTGGTGGTGAGTCAGAGAGGGGGAGGAAGGAAGGAAGGAAGGAAGGAAGGAAGGAGGGAGGTAGGAAGAGAATGGAGATAGAAGGGAAGGAGGGAGGGACGGAAGGAAGGTAGAAGGGAAGGAGGGAGGGAAGGAAGGAAGGAAGGAAGGAAGGAAGGTAGGAAGAGGAGGAAGGAAGGAAGGTAGAAGGGAAGGAGGGAGGGAGGGAAGGAAGAAAGGAGGAAGGAAGGTAGGAAGAAGAGGAAGGAAGGAAGGTAGAAGGGAGGGAGGGAAGGAAGGAAGGAAGGAAGGAAGGTAACTCCAGCCATCAACTCTTCTTCAAACTTGCCCATCGTCTTACACTCTTTCATCCTCCCCAAAATATCACAAGAATTTTATCTCCCTGGTAAAAAAAAATTCCCCCCCCCCCCCCCCAAAAAAACCTGCGTAAAAATTTAATATATCAGATACATCTTCAAACAGCGGCCCGAGAACACTAATAAGTTAATTTAATATAATGATCAGTGTTGAGGGAATTTTAAATCTATGTCTTAGATTTTCTTTGTTTTTTTTTTTACTATTATTTAGATTAAAGTTAGATATTAAATGAGTCTTTTTCTATCGTTTGGTTTATGAACACACACACACACACACACACACACACACACACACACACACACACACCCACCCTCCCACCTTCTCTCCCTCTCACCCTCTTCTTCTCATCTCACTTTGCTTCTCCCTGTCATATTTTCTCATCTTTATCTCTCCTTCTATCTCTCTCCATTTTCCTCAATATCCTACATTCCCCCTCACCCCCCCCCCCACCACCCTCTGTCTCCCCCTCTCTCTTCCTCTCATATTACCTATCCCTCTCCCTCTCCCCTCTCTTTCACACACACTCTCCCCATTCCTCCACGTCCTTGTATCATTTTTTCTTCCTCCCTCTCTCCTCACCTCCCTCCTCTCCCTCTACTCACATCTCAACTCCCCCAACTCCTATCCCTCCTCCTGCCTCCTCTCCTCACCTCTCACCTCCCCCTTCCTCCTCTCCTCACCTCTCACCTCCCCCTCCCCCTCTCCTCACCTCTCGCCTCCCCTCTCCTCATCTTTCACCTCCCCTCTCCTCACCTCTCACCTCCCCCTCCCCCTCTCCTCATCTTTCACCTCCCCCTCCCCCTCTCCTCACCTCTCACCTCCCCCTCTCCTCACCTCTCACCTCCCCCTCCCCCTCTCCTCATCTTTCACCTCCCCCTCTCCTCACCTCTCACCTCCCCCTCTCCTCACCTCTCACTCCTCCCACTGTCAATAAACTGATACGAGCTCACCTTCCTCCCCCTCCGACCAGACAACCTCCCTTATGAAAAAATTCCCCACCACCACACCACACCATCACCTCCATCACCACCACACCATATAATACAGTGAACCTTCCCTTACTATCACCACACCACACCACACCATCACCACCATACCAACAAAGAGTACAGTGAACCTTCCCTCGATTTTTAAGTCTCTTCTTTTCAATGTTAATTTAGAGTTTTTCTCCTTATTACATAAATTTTTAGATTTATTCTGAGTTATTAATTACTGAAAAACAAATCCCACCAGAATCACAAATGAATAAAAAATCAGTTTATTCCAATTTCCAAATATATTCGTAATTGTGTTGTTATAAATGACAAAATTAGCCCACAAAAGAAAGGAAACAGTGAATAATGTGATAAATAGAGACAAAAAAGACAAAAAAAAAATTACATAATATTTTCACAAACTATACCGTAGTATTTTGGTCTATTTTACTGCCCATGAAATTGTAACGCCCTAAAAAAAATATAAATATTTACTTTACGTGAGGACACCTCTCTCTCTCTCTCTCTCTCTCTCTCTCTCTCTACAAGACGGTATACATGAGGTGTACCTGTATTTCTACATCCTATATGAGGTATACCTGTGTTAAAAAACCATACTGGGTGCACCCTTACTCCTACACCTGTCATTAAGTATACCTGTGTAACCTAGACGCAAGTTTGATTCAATTTCTGATGGCGGGAGACACTTAATTTAATTTACCTGATCCAACAGCTCCCTGATGTACAGGTGTAAACATTAATTAACCCCTTTACAGGTGTAGTCTGGTGGTAAAAGGGGGGGGGGGAGGTGTGAGTAGGCAGTGGTTCAGTGGATATAGTGTCTCAATTTATACCCCATTGGTTCTTGGTTCGAGTTCAAATTGTAAGGATTAGTTATTTGTGTTTATTGACACATACATACATACACTATGACTCCGTAATTGTGTTTAATGGAGCAGGTTTACGACACTATCACATGAACCAACAGCATCATAGCACCTCACCACCATACACAACACACACACTTTATCACTACACCACCACCACCACCACCACACTCTTGTCATACTGTAATCATCTAATGGAGCATAATGGTACACTTCACGCCACTATTACGTGTAAGAACCCTATCATGCTCCTGCGGACTTTTAATCATGCTTATATTACATATTTTACAGCGTCCTCCACCAACAGTACTCAGGGGCATTATTGGTGAGAGTTATATAGCAATTACTTAAACAGAGAGACTAATAGACTATAGTGGCATTAAGAATAAAGTGGGGTATAATATATATAGGACTGCTATGGTGGTTTAAGAATGTAATTATAAAGTTAAGAAGCATAATTAACGTATCATAAAACTTGACTATGATTTTAAGGAGAGGTATTGGTGGTGTAGCGCCTCTGTGTGTGTTGGAGTACTAAGAGAGAGAGAGAGAGAGACAGAGAGAGAGACAGAGAGAGAGAGAGAGAGAGAGAGAGAGAGAGAGAGAGAGAGAGAGAGAGAGAGAGAGAGATTATTTCTGACCCCTTGATAAGTCTTCTGTTAATTGCGTTCTCATAATTTCTAGTTAAGTGGAAAAAAAAATTAAGATCATTTGAGAATACGAGTTTTTATCACCATTTATACGAGTCAGTCAGCTACGTTCTCTAATTTGTATTTAGGAGAAAAAACTGACTTACGACAATTTGAGAAACCGAGATTTTTGCCTCTGAATAAGCGAGTCATTTAGTTACGTTCTCAGATTCCAAATTATAAAAAAAAAAATAATGCTTCTAAAAATCCACAATATTGTCCCTACTCAAGTTAATAAAGAAATTAAAAAAAAAAAAAAAATATCTAATTCCTTGAAAATTTGGGCTGTTATTTCCTCCAAGCTCTTACAAGTGCCAGGCTTTTACAGTCTTCCATTCACTGTTTACAATTCTCTTTGTGTTTTTGTTTTACTTCGCCTTACACACAGGGGCGATTATTGTGTTTTTCTGCTATCTCTCTTTCTAACGCTCTGTATCTCTCTCTCTCTCTCTCTCTCTCTCTCTCTCCCTCTCTGTTTATTTCGTCTTTCAGTGCTTTTTTGGAGCCTCTTTTGAAACTGAGGTTATATTGTTGTTGTTGTTATTGTTGTTATTGTTGTTGTTATTGTTGTTGTTTATGTGTTTATGTCCTTTTTTTCCCTCTTCCTCTCCCCCTGCTTCTCTAGTTTATTTTTTATCTTTCTCTATATTTTCCTCTCTCTCTCTCTCTCTCTCTCTCTCTCTCTCTCTCTCTCTCTCTTTCTTCGGTTCCTTGAGTGTTTCAGCCAATCATTTCAGAGTCACAATAAAATGCGAATCCAAGGAGCGTCATCTTTGCCTCATATTTCTCCACTTCACTTTCATCTAAGATCACTTTCACCAAGATATAACTTTTGCAGACGTTCATTTTATAAGGTAAATTCACTTTCACTAACTATTAACTTTCACCACTAATTTTCTTTCACCTCCCAAAAATTTAACCTAATACAAATTTTAACTTTCGAAATAAAAATATTCACTTTCGTTAAAACTTTTCTTTCGCTAAAAAAACACTATAATGAAACAAACACTGAAACACACAATGAAACACACACTGAAACACACAATGAAACACAATGAAACACAAAAAACACACAGAAACAAACACTAAAACACATAAAAGCAAAAACACACAAACATACAACAAACAAATACAAAAACATAGAGACAAACATAAAAACCCAACAAAAACACACACACACTGAAACAAACACCCCAAATAGCCTTTACTGTCACAAAAAGAAAAACTCATTCATCTTTTGTGCCGCTGTTGTAGTGAAGATCAGAGTGAGTCACCTTTTCCTTCCCTTACCTTGATGATAAGTTCCTTTATATTTTTCTAATTTATTTACTAATTGGACTAGAACTCAGGTAGGCGGGGCAAATTACACCTGTATGAGTGTATGGTGAATGCTAATTGGTTGTTGGCTATGATGTTATGGGAAGCGCTGATTGGTTATTTGGATATGATGATGTTCATTGATTCGTTCTTGCATATAATTGGGATTACCTGATTGATTCTTCGTATATTATGGTTAGCGTCTATTAACCTAACCTAACCTAACCTAACACACGCACACATACACACACACACACACACACACACTCAAATGACCACAACAAGTTATTAGTGTCATTACATAAGGTTATGACTGCATTAATCATAACACTAATAATAACTCTCAACTATATTTGACTTTCATGAACGATAATTACTTATATGCCTCATTAACTCCCCAATTCGACGTTTTCATAAAGTTTCGTTTCATTACTATTTATCATAATCCATCATTAACTTTCTCCTATAACGTTTTCATAAAGGTTCGTTCAGCATTATCAAGATAAATTATTAAGTAAATTCTCTCCTGTAATTTCTTCATAAAGGTTCGTTCGTAGTCAACATAGTTCATTATTACAAACTCTCTAATCTAAGGTTTTCATTAAGGATCGTTTATTGTTATTATAAAAAAAAAAGATTATTATTTTATCCTCACTATGTAAAAATTTCCATTGAGTTTCGTTCACTGTTGGTTTAGTAATTTACTGTCATAATTACGTTTAATCTCTTCATAATCCTTCGTTCAATATTTTTATTATGAGACACTGTGTCCCAATAGCCTGCCTGGATATTAGGGACGGTGTGTATAACTGCATATTAAGGGACGGCTGTACACCTTGGTCAATTAGATACTCCCTGGGTGCGAACCAACGCCCTTTAGGATGGGAAACGAGCACTCTAACCACCCTGCCACCACATTCCTTGAATAGTTTGGCCAATATGGTGATATACAGTGAAGTGGGAACAGGTTATATAGGCCTACGCTTATTCTGATCTCTCTCTCTCTCTCTCTCTCTCTCTCTCTCTCTCTCTCTCTCTCTCTTTTACTCCTTCGCACACACCCTCCTTCCTACCTTCCCTCTCTTCGTCCACCACACTATCTCCTTCTCTCCGCTTTAACACACACACACACACACACATACACACACACACACACACGCACAGGGAGACATGTACAAATAATGCAGGTAATGACGCAAGAGCAGGTTAGGTTAGGTTAGGTTAGGTTATGTTAGCTTAGATTTGGTTAGATTAGGTTAGGGTAATTAATCTTCAGGTAACCTCACTAAAAGTACGTTTAAATCACCCAAATAATAATTCTGGTATTTTGTATATCATTAACAATAACATTCTGAATAGTATTTATTAATTCTCTCTATGTAAGAATTTAATATCAATAAAAAGTCACTCTATATAAAAATTAAATACCGTATTATTACTTATTAATTACAATAACAGGTGGCTGTATTTTTCCTTCTGGTAATTTGAAAAATACGAGGTGAGAATTACAGGTATTTTTTGGATTTTTCATAAGGATTCAATGAAAGAAAAATTATTCATATACATCCCATTTAAAAAAAAAATAAATAGATTAATCGATTTTAACATCAATTTCACCTAAAAATCAGAAATAATTACTTCTGCAGATGTTAAAAAAAATCATATTAAATTAAAATTTATGAGTATAAATTTTTTGGGTGATATAAATAATAAAAATATATATCAAAATTGTTTTATATATACATAATGAAAAAATATTGTGGTCAAATAGTTATACTGTAAATCGTTCTTTTTTATACATTAAACAGTCAGCCTTTTATAAATAAGAGCATAAAAAAATCCCTAATATTTTTGGGGTGGTGAAAACGTGACTGTGAGCAAAACTATATAAAAAAAGTTTGTATAGTTTTCATTATTTTTTGTATTTTTTTATGTTTTACGAATTTCTGCAATCGAGTTATGAATTATTGTTGTTGTTATTGTTTTTTTGTTGTTGTTGTTATTGTTGTTATTGATTTTGTTATTGATATTGTTGTTGATATTGTTGTTGTTATTGTTGTTGCTATTATTGTTGTTGTTATTGTTGTTGTTATTGTTGTTGTTGTTATTGTTATTGTTGTTGTTTATTTGTGTTTCTGTGTTGTTTGTCTCATTTGGTCTCTCTCTCTCTCTCTCTCTCTCTCTCTCTCTCTCTATCCTCCCCTTACTCTCTCTTTCACCCTTTCTCTCTCTCTCTCTCTCTCTTTCCCCTCTCACATTCTTACTCCCCCCTACCTATCTCTCGCTCAATTGCACACACACATTAACTCACTGTGGTTCACCGTTCACATAAACTCTGTGAAAGTAAAGGTTAGTGATTTCCTCTCACTATATCATACCAGTTTCCCCAAATTTAATGGCGAATGATTTTCAGAATGTTTCGTGCAGCGTGACAGAGGAGAGAGTCAATTGCAATAGCTTACTGTACTGCGTTTTCGTAGAGAGAGAGAGAGAGAGAGAGAGAGAGAGAGAGAGAGAGAGAGAGAGAGTGTCCCATCTTGGTAAATAAATGCCAGTAAAGCCTTAATCAAACTCCTACCTTTAATTGATAATAAAATGAAATAAAATAAATCTGTCACTTCAATGTAACTTCACTGATAAACAAATTAAATCGCTTTGATAAATATAAATATATCTGGAAAATATTTCACGACGATCGGGAGAAAGAGAGAAGTTTTTGCTCTATTTACAAACTTCCTTTAGACTTCAGTAAAAAAAAAAAGTCCATCTCGTTAGTATAAACAAACCTGGAAATATATCACGTCGGTGGGTGAAAATAAAGTCTCCCTTATTTTCCTATACAAACACCATTATGTCTTTAGCCAGGAATCTACAATAAATAAACATATAAAATTCTCGGAAAATATATCACTATTACAGGAAGATAAATTACTGTGATAATAAATGATAATAGTTATTGTCATTATTTTATTTCCAACTTTTCTTAAATTTCTTGTCGTTATCAAAGTTATCCTAAAAAATCAATTCAGTGTTGTGGTCGTCACTCAGTGGAGAAGATATTGGAATGATGATTTGCTTGTCAATATTGGCTCGCATCATCCTGTGCTAAATTTAATAGAGATATTGAAAAATCTATAAGGAAAAAACCCACACACACATTTGGAGTCATTCGTTCCCCCCACATTGCTTCCTGAGCCAAGATATCCTCCAGGAGAGCTCAGGTTCTCAACTGGTTCAGCCATGTTAATATTGTTATTATTATCCACTCTGTATCTGTGTTTTTCTGACTAAATAAACTGTTTCGATTTAATTCCACCTTAAATCGAAATGGACTCGTTCACATTTTCTACTCTAGTCCACAAAGGTGTTCTTCCCCTCTAAGATGAAAGAGACTCGCCCATATCTCCCATTCCATAAAGATGTCCTTCTCCACCTAGAATTAAATAGACTCGCCCACTATGATTACTAGACACCCACCCCCTCACCCCCGCCCCCCGACATATCGTGCTTCCCGCTGAGTTCCGTCGTCGTTCCGCATTTTTGTTCCACCACAAGTTTTCATTAACTCTTGCAGCACAACAGCGGAGATTTTCGGCACAAAGGAGGCACAGAAAGGCCCAAATTACCCGCCACATTCATCCGCCTCGTCCACACTACACAAAGGACAACAGAGGACCGAGGCACTCCTCTAGGCTGGCGTCTTCATCCACCGAAAAAATTAGTTCCTAACTTTTTATTCTCCCTAACGCTCTTACGTGAAATTTTTAATTCAACTTGTGAACTAAAAACAAACATTGATAATTCACAAGTTAACCACAATAAATATCGAGTAAGTTTGTAAAAGATCGTAAATTTACTACTTAATGATGATGGAAAATTCATCTATTTAGGTCACTTTCACTGTAAAACAAAGATGGCGACTATATTTATCTGAGATTATTCTAACCATCGATTCTCTCTCACTCTCCCTTCCTGTCTCACTCTCCCTTCCTCTCTCACTCTCCCTTCCTATCTCTCACTCCCTCTCTCTCACTTCCAGCACACCTTTAAGATACCCTAACACACTCCAACACTCTCCAACACTCACCAACACGCACCAACATACCCCCAACACTATTTAACGCTCACCAACACCCTCCAACACACTCCAACACCCTCCAACATTCCCAACACACTCCAACACACCCCCAACACACCCCTAACACACTCCAACACATCCCACCACATGCACACCCCTAACACACTCCAACACACCCCACCACACACTAACACACACCAACGCACTCCAACACCCTGCAACACCCTTCAATACCCCCAACACACTCCAACACACACCAACTGAACATTAGGTGTTCTTTCTACCACAGTCACTTGAGCACTGGGTTGAGCACCGTGGTGTGTGTAGGTGCCCGCGAGGCAGGCCTACTACCCTTGTGGTCACGCTCGGCCATGTGGTGAGGGGTTGTGTAAACAAACTCCCGTCCTCATAGTGTGCCAGGCTGGATAGTTCTTTTGAAACTAAAATTGACTTTGATACTGTGTCTAACCAGAGAAACAGAGATACCATTGAGCAAGAATATGTCAGTTTGCCTTGTCCTGCGAGAGGGTTACGCCTCCCAACCACTGCTTACTTCCTAGGAGTGCCAAGCAGTCCTCGGCCCTCTGACGTAGGCATATAGGTCGAGTCTTGTAACTCCACCATGTCTGAGTTAACTGGAGACCTAGCTACACTCTCTAGTTCTCCTGGGGCACTGAGTGAGCCAGGTGACTATGGTGTTGACCTTGACACCAATGGAGAGGATGACGTTCAACCAGTTCAGTCCAGGAACAACCGGGAGGCCGAAAAGGCAGAGGACCTTAGAGACCATCAACTACAACCTCAACCCCCATGAGAGTAAGATTATACTTCCCTGAAGGTACATCACCTGAAGACAAGTATCTCTGGCTGAACGATGCCGAAGACAAACACCCAGACGCTGAGTTTCAGTTCAGAGTCGGTACACAAGATCATGTTCTGATTAGAAGCGACCCAGCAGCCATACAGGATCTCCTCACCAATAGCATAAGGGGAATAACCATGGAACAATCATCCCAACCATGGAGCAAGAAAACCATCTTAATCATAGGGCTCGACCAGTACCAGACCCTTACACTACTAGAAGCTCATCCCGCCATCAGAAGGACGAAGCGACTCAGGGGCAAGAACTTAGTCATTGCAGACTAGGTTGGCTCGGGGGGAGGGCCAACCCCTGGCTCACCCTCACCACCAAAGCTCCAGGACCATCACCAGCAGCCAACGAAAGATCAGCATGGAGCAACACAGACGCACTGACACAAAGGTAGCAGCAGTGGGGCGAAAAACGAAAAATGGCGACAATATACCGTACACACATTGTGCTTGAATACCTCTCAAGCAAATGTGAATAACAAAGTGTGCGGCCAGACATACTGCCTCACACTCCTGTACTCATATAGTTGAGAATAAGTTATCCTTTATGTATAAAACTAAACAAAGAATTTATTTGAAATACTCTGTAACATTCAGTGCCATAATATCCTCACCGAAGGGGTTAATTATTATGACCCGTTGTAAACTCTACTCTGTAGTCCTTTTGCGCTACCGCTCACAGGATGAGTTAGGGGTGCACAATAAACTAGCCGCTGTAAGTGGCAAAATTAAATTAAAATCCCTCCAACCCCTTCCAACACACTCCAACACACCCCCAACACACTCCAACACACCCCCAATACCCTCCAACACACCCCAACAGTCCTCTGACACACTCTAACACACCCCAACACACCCCAACACACCTCACCACCACAGTATAACCTTTCTGGGTAATTGACAACTGGATGAGGTTTTGATACGAAATAAATTCAATATTGATGATGCCTCTGTTATGTGTGTGTGTGTGTGTGTGTGTGTGTGTGTGTTATTATTATACACATACATATATAGAGTGAGAGTATTACGTGATCAAAATTTAAACCTGTACATGGGACACTGGGGCAGGAGAGAGAGAGAGAGAGAGAGAGAGAGAGAGAGAGAGAGAGAGAGAGAGAGAGTTTATATGCCCCTCCCACCCCCCATCCCCGGGGTGAAGTGTAGGTATATAAATATTGACCCGAACTTGGTCATTCCTGCAGCGAATCATCTTTCTGTCTGTCTGTTTAATAACTCTGTCTGTCTGTTTATCTTTCTGTTTCTGTTTGTATGTCTGTGTAAGTTTGTCATTATGTTTGTTTAATTCACTTACTTAGTTGTCGCATTGTGCTCTCTCTCTCTCTCTCTCTCTCTCTCTCTCTCTCTCTCTCTCTCTCTCTCTTTTATCAGCCTCTTCACCCTTCATAAAACTAATGTGATAAACCTATGATAGCCTCGCTCAATAACACGTGTGACGTCATAGAGGAAGGAGTGTGTGTGTGTGTGTGTGTGTTACCCTCCTTCTTCCCTCCTTCTTCCCTCCTTCCCTCCCTCATTATCACCTGGAGAGATTGTCTCTTACCCCTCCTTCTCCCCTCCTTCATCTCCTTCATACAACTACAATAATTCATCACTAGAAAAATCATCCTTCAGTCTGTCTCCTCTCTCTCTCTCTCTCTCTCTCTCTCTCTCTGTGTCTCTCTCTCTCGCTCTCTCTCTCTCTCTCTCTCTCTCATTTTCTTATTATTAAACAAGACAAAGAGCACGATCGTTGACACACACACACACACACACACACACACACA